>RHDR01000022.1:0-101198 GCA_009806295.1 Davidsoniella neocaledoniae | reverse complement strand
TATATATATTGGTATATTTACTGAGAATACTAGAAACGGTCTTGCTATATGGGATACAATATTATATAGTATATGTAGTCAGAGACGAAAGTACAGGCTTATTTATAGTATGCAATGACATAGGAAAATCGTGAGTTCGTAGAGAATGTGGTTGTTTGGGTTGGTTTCATGGTACAACGACAGCACCACCAGAAAACACCATGATCTGGTGAGAACGGCGTCTGTCGACCTCCTTCTTGAGCATAGTCAAGCAGCTGGTGATGATAAAGACACGCATTTCTTCCGTGTCGCGCTTGCTTTCGCGCCATTCTCTCAAGTCTATGGATAGAAGGCCACCACCACCAGCAGTAGACCCTGTAGTTCCCGGCGTACGAGTTTCTGCGCTTCGTTCTAGACTGGCGATGGGCGCTCTAAGCTCTACTTCACGACCAGACTCGGCAGCCACAACACGTGACACCCGCTCTAGGAGGAGAAGAGAGTGGTGATTTCCGACTTCCTTTTCCTTGTTAGGGGCAGATGATGAAGAAGCCGTGCTGGGAAAGGCAAGTCGACGTTCCTTTTTACCAGCATAACGCCACTCGAACGTTCCCAAGTGCGTGCGCATTACTGTTGTGCGGTGTAAAAGCTTTTTAGTCTGTACGAGAATGGAGTGCGCCACAGGTAATGAGTCAGATATAGTAGCCGGTGCCTCCGGGACATCGCTTTCTACCGCTTTTCCGCGTGCATTGGTTTTGGAGATAGCGGCATATGCCTGAACGGCGGCATCTATGTCGCCCGACGACGGCGATGTCGACGATTCTGTCGAGGATGGTTCGCGTGATGGCGTAGGTACGCTTCCAGTCGTGGGGCCCAAGACATCGAAGATCTCGATCTTAGGCGTCCGTGCCAGCGCAAACGTATAAATTGTACGCGCTACTTCGACAGTTTGACCGCCGTCTCCGACACGAACTAGGAAGTTTGTGCGTGTGCGTGCTGCACTACGGGCCGAGATATACAGAGGCATGTCACCAGGATTCACGGACCGGCCATCCGAGACGTCGAATACGGGGATCGGATCGGTAGCACCCGGCGTCGGAAAGTCCCAGAGGGCTTTGCCGGCCGCTTGGATCTGGAACTTCTGAGTAGGCCGGAACGATGGGGTGATGGAGGAGTTTTCGTAGGGCCAGTCGTGGCTTTCGGCTTTCTTGGGCGACGATGGCGGTGATAGGGAACGCAGAGACGACGAGTCGGAGTTTTCGCTGTTAGCTACATGAGGAAGATCTGCGGTATAGCGCGGAATAGACGCAGATGGAGTGTCTAGGCTTGTAGAGCCCTGATGTAGGGCTAACGAGGCCGTACTTCTAGAAGCATGGTGTTGATCGGTGCCGAACATACTGAGCAGGTTCAAGAAAGTAAGAGAAGAAAAGAAAAGAGATGGCGAGACAAAATCTGGTTCTTGGGGTTGGGCGGGATCTTTATACTAAGTGTACAATCAACCCACGGAATATAACCGTGTAAGTTGCCACAGCAAGGATTATGGGCGAATCTTGATAGTGCCAGCGTGATCACGACAACGAAGATGTGAATCAGATATTTGAATCAGGCAATAACTAGAAGACAACTGCTCCTCTTATAAGTGAGTTTCTGTGATGAGACGAACTACATATGAGAAAAGGAGATGGATAGACTTAGGCCAGGCATTTATATTATTTACAGGTTAGCCATCATCAACTTATCGCCCATCCTCGCTCCGTCCAGTTCGTTCCTGTACGGGTTTCCGGCGTCTTAGACCTTTTTTTACTAGCCATTTAGACCCAAAAGACTGTCCGTTGCTTCTACTCCTTGCTCGCTTAGTAGTGTTTCTACAGCATAAAGACTTCGCGTTTTGACTACTGGCATATTGACAGATCGGATGCATCTACGAGAAGCTCGGAGCGCAGGCAGCAGAATTGGCACCTGCTAGTCAGGTTCAACCAAGCCAATTATATCGGCAGTAAAGTTATTATCGATGGGAGCGAGATATGCCAAAAGGGCAGAAACATGTGGAAAAACTCATCCTAGTACAGCTATTATTGGAACTCTCCCTGTCATTTGGTTTGGTATAAACAGGGCCAAGGCGTTCTACAGCGTGCACAGAAACCCATCTTCCTCGTTCACTGTACGAGGTGAAATCTCAGTCGAAGACATAGGCTTCAATATGAGCTTTGGAATTTGGATGCCTGGCTAAGCATTGACGAACTACTGAAAAAAGCCTGATACTGCGACATTAGCTCTGATAAATATAAAATCATCAACATGCCGCCGTCTGTGTTTTCCGTTTTCTTCTTCTATCGTCTGGCTTTTCTGCCCAATTAGGAAACCTTCACGAGGTCTCGATTGATGAACGGCAAAACAAACTTTGGGTGCCGTCTTTTGTCGTCACTGCAGCGTAACAAGCTTCAAGGAACGTTGCGCTGACGTCTCGCCACAGATTACTGTGTGGCTGAAAATTAGATGTGGCGCCCTGAGATTTCTACCAGCTGTTCACAGCTGTCGAGGTCAGCTGCCTAGTACATCCCCACCTGTTCTCTCTTGCACCTGCTAATCAACGAGTCATTGTGGAGTCAAGTTCGGAACAGTGAGGCCGGACAAGGAAAAAACTCAAAAAATGTTAAATATACGACGAATACGCTTCTGCCAATCATAACATCGCACGTCTTATAGAAAAGCGGGTCTTGTATGGGTGTCAAGCAAACACAACACTTTGACACGGGAAGAAAAGAAGCATCGATAAAGTCATCAAAGCAGAGTGATATTTTTTTGCTATCTGTAGTTCAATTTTTTGTTCGGCAGATGTGATAGCCTGTCTGACAAACTAACCCTTACATAGCCTTGCTTCATGCTGTCTGTTCTTCTCCCGATGCCGGCACACGGTTGGTTCTGTTTTACCCCTTTCTAGGAGATATTTGATGCTGCCAAGAGCCATTCATTCCATTGACTCCAGATTTTCTCGCCTTGGCTTGCTATCTGTATGATCTGCGCGGTGTAGAATTGCTAAATATGCTACTACTTTGCATAGGTAGCATTTTGGACTCGGGTATCATCGATGAATGCCTTTGAAGTCGGTTTGGTCGTGTTCCTCAGGCATTCTGGCTATGTTAGTCTCAGTAGTGGCTGGAGAGTGTGCAGACCGCAACTAGTTTGGTAGCGTATTCTGGCGTATATAAAGATAGAGAAGAAAAAAAGTTGGCATAAAGAGGCAAAGATGATAGGCATCTTGCTCCTTGGCAAGTACGCCAATATGCACGGGCCAGCATTGCCTGATTCTTTCTATGTGCTAGATATATATGTACACTGGAATAGATAGGCTTGAGGGCTCATCCAGCGAGAAAGACTGTCCATCAACTCATCTCAGACACATCGACGGTCAAGGACAAGGAGGCTGAGAGGGTCAGTGTAATGCCGTATAACGTATTGGAAATGGCCGTTACCCATTTCCCATGGCTTGAACGGCGGCTGTTGTTGATTGCTAGTATAACTAGCTAATCTGAGGAAAGAAAGAGCTTTGGACTACAACAACTCTTATAGCCTGACTAGAGTTGCCGTCGCACTAGCCAGGGGAAGAATAAACAAACAACAAAGCCAAAAAAAAAAGGTGAAGAGAGATGAATCAAATGGAGGTCAGAAAATAGATTCTAGGAGGAATCCATACAACCACAAAATGAGCCTGAAACTAAGCCCCGTTATTGACCTCGACAACCATGTATGACTTGACTGGACCGTAGTTTCAAGAAAGCAATATGCTATTGACTAAGTGGACAAGGAGTGAAATGTAAGTCTATTGTCCTCCATTAATGGATGGAGAACCAGCAAGATTAGACGCCTCTGAGCTTTAAGACGTTCAAGCCCACCAGGTCCATTCGCGCGTCAGTAGATTTTGCACATCGGCATCCCCGTAACGTACAGACGGAAGTGGCACACCAGCAGACGAGGACGCCATGGCCAGTCATAACGGCCCGCCAAAGAAGTTTGGATTGTGGGCAAGCTGCTCCTCGACCCAAGCCGGCCACGTGTTGTAAAACTGGTGCGGGTAGTTGACCAGTCGGTTCATGTACTTGAGCCATCTGCCAACGCCAAACTCAAGCGGCACGCCGGAGCTGCTGCCACTGCTGCCAACCAGACTTACGGGCCCTCCGGGACCACTGATGGGGAGATTGTGAGAATCGGGGCCGGTCCGGTGAGTGGGCTGCTGGTGCCGAAGCTGGTGTTGTTGGCGTCGGGCATCAGTAACGGTGGCCAGCATCTGCTTGAGCGCAATCCAGTGCGTAGCCAGTAAAACCATAGTTTGGTTGTTCGGGTCGATAACACGCCGGAACTGGCCGTGTGGCAACGTCATCCACCAGCGATAGTGTGTGCGCATAACGCGGTAGGCGGTGCCCGAGGACACATACAGCGAGGCCACTAGTTCCGATAGCATATTGTGGTACTCTAGCTCTAACGGATCGTTGCACAATGCGCGCAGGTTGGTGACGGCCGTGCTTGCCATGTCGATCCACGGCCGCGGAAGTGGCGGTAGCAGCTGCGGATGCTGCAGAAGTGACGAAGTTGACGAAGATGGTTGCTGGTGGTGATGATGATGGCTGTTATTTCCCGGTGACGACGATACCGAAGCTGCCGCAGCAACGGCCGCTGCCGCAGCAGACGAACCGGGTTTGCATGCTGAGTCGTCTGCAGTCTGAAGTGAAGCGAAAATAGGCGATAGGCCCTTCATCCACATGTGCATGCCGACGATCAGAATACCTCGCACAAAAGTCATAAACTCGGCCATGCCGTCGTCAAGAAGCACGCTCTGGTACGTCAAAGCGTAGCACGTCGCAATCAGCGCATTGGTCTCTTCGATCGACCCGGACACACGCTTGATGTCGTTGAGGCGTCGCTTCAGTGCCTGTACTGCTTTATAGCGGTGCGATAGTGCAATGGGCGCTAGGCTTGGGTCGCTGCTAACCAGATCAGAGGCGGCAAGGCCCAGGATGGCATGCATGAGATATTCGTGCTATAGCAGGTTAGGCAACTCGCTCTCCACAACAAGGCATGCATACAGGCAGATAGATAGGCAGTACATGATGGATACTTGGGAGAAGGACTACTCACGGTATGCGACAGGTATGGCACCTGGTGACTCCAAACCCGAGACCCAGAATGGGCGTAGGCAAGCGAGCAGTTGGTTAGAAAGTGCTGGAAAAAGCGCATATCCAGTAGGCTAAACAGCGGGATGCGGTTGTGAGGCTGATGCGTAACTTGCGGCACGTGAGGATACTCGCAAGTTAGGCCGGTCTTGACGCAATGTCCACATGATGGGCGCGTTTCTTGACACTATACATAACAACGAAGAAAGTGACACAGGTAGAGAGTTAGATATCGTCATGATCATTTCTGGGACGAGACGGGCTTAGATTCTGAGGCAGAAGAAGAGGTGAGGGAAGATGGGTAGGATGGGAAGGGGGCATGAAGATTGCTTGATGCAACAATGCAGCGTTTGAACCACTGTTGGCAGGTAGACAGGCAGCAGAAACAAAACTTTGTTGATATATAACACGCACATTGGCGCTGTCACAACAACGAGTTCGTGCCTGAATAGTCAGTAACTTGGCCACGGGCGTTTTTGACCAGAAGTATCGGGAACTGTTTTTGCTGTTTTGCTGGTTGTCTTGGCTGGCTAAGACTTCGAGACTTGGATCTCTCGTCAATACGAGGTCCAGAGTGCTGGGAATTTGACAACTTTGGCAGACACCGTTCGCAGACAAGAAACACACGGCTGCCGCATTATGTATGTGTGTGTGTAAGGTGTAAGTGTGTATGTGCATTTGTGAGACTAGAAAGGGCAAGGAAGGGCAGCTGGACTAGGTCGTCTGGATGGGGCGCAGGAGGCAACAACAAACCATCTTTGGATAGTTGAGTGCAGAAAGTTAAGTGCTGTCAGGGTGGTACGAACCTTGATGCGTCGTCTTTTACAGTTGAAGCAGCCTCGACGGGACTTTGTGTGGCCGCGGCGTTCTTTCTTCATGCGTAGCAGTGGTACGTCTCGATGACCGCTAGTGCTGCCGGCCGTCGAAGAGATATCGGGAGGACTTTGTGAACCATCTTCAACGGAGCATCCAGAAGTATCTTCCAAATCCAGACCTCCGCTGTGATCGCCGTGACTTGATGAAGCAAAGGTGTAGCCAGCGTCAGGGAACAGAATGGAGTTTAAGTCCATGTTGGAGGTCATGTTGTGCATGTTGTTCATATTGGGGTCCATGGTGCCGGGTAATGATGTGTATAGAGGATAGCGGTGGTGGAGAGAGGTCATATCTGGTATAAGAGGGCAAAAAATATAGATAAAAAAAAAGTAAAACAAAAAAAGAAGGAATACTAGGGATGGATTGGGTAGTAGTAGCCAGCTATATTAACAGAGGACGCGAGATGCTGCTTTCTCTCTTTCTCTGGCGGGTAGCCACTAGGTAATAAGAGCAAGGCAGGCCTAAGAGAAGTAAGACAGGTGACCCTTGGGGGCGTAGACTTAATGGCATCCGTTGAAGTGGGCGTTAGAGCTATCTGAGGGGTGTTATTGCGCTTTACTTTTTTTTTCTTTCTTTTATCTCGGTTTCTTTTTCTCAGCAAAGCCACAGTCGGAGTCTGTAGCTTTTTCAGGGGAAAAGAGGAACTAGAACTAAGAAACGGAAAAGACTAAAAAAAGCAGAGTGAGAAAGAAACAAAAAAGGTAAACGAAAGGAAAATAAAGGTCCAGGAGAATGGAAGTAGAAGACCCAGAAGGAGTAAGTTGTTGACCAAGAAGCGAACACGAGAAAGTGAAAATCCCAGACAGGGAGACAAGACGTTTTTCTCGATGCTTATTTATTAGTACAATGGTGAGTTAAAGAATGAAGGAAGAAAAGAGGAGAGAAAGAAAAAAAAACAGATATAGAGATCAGGAACCACTCCGGCTTATATCAACGTGCCCTCGTCTAGACCGCGAGCAAACAAAGGAAACTGACTTTAATAGAGGAAACTTTAATCCCACAAAGCTTCTATATTTCTATGTTCTAGCACTTTGCGCAGCCGGGCAGGTCGCGGGTAAAGAAAACAACAAAAACAAGACAAAACCTAGTTGGAAACAAGACTTGCTGGTCAAAATGGACATCAACAGGACAGATGAACTGCACGCCTACTCTGAGACAAAGACGGATGTTCACGATTCCAAAAAGGAAGAAGAAAAATGGTAGGGTCTAGGCTTCAAGAGCCTATTGTTGCTACTCTAATAAGCTACTAAAGCAAATCGTTAGGCCGATATTCGCCCAAGACTGAAAACTACGGAATGACTGATTGATCTACCAACCCGCACTTGCTACTTTAGTTATTTGAAAGCATAAAAGGTGGGCAGGGAGAAACGAGATGGACACAGACCCTGAGCTCGAAGGTCAGGGGTTGATATTTGATCTTTGGTTGTATTTGGTAATGCAGAAGAACCATCAAGTCGGCTCTCACGTATTGCTAGGTTAGAATGTTGCAGGATCAAGCATATAACAATAAATACTAGTTAGCAGGTTACATCTGGTCGCAAGGAGAAGCCTACCGCAAGGCAGAATAGCCAGTATCACGAAACCGCAGCTTAGCTAGTGGCTCTCGACTGCGCATGTTATGTATAGCCTCACGCGCCTAACATGATGTGAAATGTGATATCTTCATGCCACAGTAACAGAAATGACATGTCCCAGGTCGCATGGTACCAGGCATGTAGATCGGCTCAATTTTCTCTCTCGAGGTTAGTCTATATTCTAAACTTTTTCTAGAGCGAAAACATCCCAGCATGCCTGACACACGATTGGATCGTCTCAGAAACCTCGGGATATAATACTGTTAGTATATAGTTAATACATGCCATCTTCTCTAAATTTTATCAACACTAAATTATTCCCACTTGCCATGAAGAAATAATGAAGAAGACCCCCGAGTCCGTCTCCGGTAAAGTCACAGGCTTAGACTTGCTAAACTTTTAAACTAAACCCTTAGCTTCATAGCTAAACCTAGAACACGTACATATAGTTTCCGCGCCATGCTGCGCAGCTTCTCTCCAGCTAGCGCCACTGACCGACTGAAGATGAATTTGCTAGCTATTTTCGCTCAGGTCGTACATTGTTGTCCCATCTTGAGACAAAAATAGAAACAGACTCGAGGAAAGGGAAGGGGCAAGTCATATTCCCAGAAATACAACTACATATGCCGTGGGCTGGGAAGGTACGACTAAAGAAGGAACGGAGAAAATTGCAGCAAGCAACTGCAATGGCTGTAATAATTGGAAAACACGGCATATACACTCTACCCCATGTCGAGTCACCGTCATTTGCAGTTATGCTGGTTCTTCTTTGGATTTGCATCACGACTTTTATCACACTTCTCTCCTCAGTCTTTAGCCCGAGCTTGTGACACTAGCGTGTGCAGGCGCTGTGATAATTCGCATTGGTCGTGTTCTAATCATCCACTTCTCTCCTTCGTCTAGGCAATGTTCGAGCCATAGAGTAACAGCAGTATCAATAATCTGGGGGTAGGCGAGAGGCGCTTTATTGTATGTTGTCTTGGCCTACATCTCTCGAGCAGGAGAGAAACGCTCTGGGTCTTAGAAATTGTTTGTTGACATCGTATCACCCCAAATACCAAGGAAGGCTGGTCATACATGTTTTTCTTTTCTTTTTTTCTTTAATTCATTAATCTTATGGAGCTATAGAGCTATGAAGATGCTATACATGTTGTAAATCGGGCTTCGTCTATTACTGCGACGCTAAGTCTAAATCTGGCAGCAAATAAGATGTGCATGGGTCTTACTGCGGCTACCGGCATGCCAAAAGGGCGCCGTCTCTAGTCTTGCTTTTGGTGTCAAAGCCCCAGTTTCTCTTTTTCTATACCTTATTTACATGTAGTTAAGACTAACGCAGTTCCGCGGAATAGCGGCTCATAACTTTATTCGCTCTGGTACATTTTGATCGGCGATTGGAATGGAGTTCTAGAAATTTGATATTGCCTTGTCCTTGAACTACATTAAGCCCGCCTGCGTTTCCTTGCTTACTTTCTCACAAATGCCATGTATGCAACATGCACCTTATATTGTCTAGTCCAGAATAGTGACCAGTGTTCGTTATCTTGAAATATCTCGCAATGTGTCTTCGTCATGCTAGCGGTGAACTGTATACCTCACGGTGTCATCTGTGATTAAAAGGCCCCGAGCTAGTTACAGAATTCTATAAAACTCTGGATAGTGTGTACTTAATCCCTTCGCTAGGCCAACAGACACGTAGTTTCACCTCCCCGATCTTCCTTCTTGGCAATCTTCCTTCAAGGCTGTTACTTATCACCATAAATCGAGGTGATGCATAGATCCTATACTTGCTTAACATCGGCGACTCGTTTGGGAACACTTCGCTTGTATATTGTAGTTGCAAATGAAAATGCACGTGGTTGTAGCTCATACCATAATCGAGGCATGTTTACCATTAAGACATATACGTAAAACTATCAATGAAGGGATGCAGCAGTTGAAACAAACACCAGAAAACCACTGTTTCTACTCAACAGAATGTGACATAACTCCACGTCCATACCAATCGGCAATGGTACCGAATTTATCTTCACTCCTTTCCAACTCTGTCTTGAACAGCTCATGCTTTGAAGCATTGTCTTCCTGAGCACGGCGGAGAGCTCGGATTGTTGCGTTCTCACTAGCACATAGCGGGCATTCAGCATTAGGATCGGCGCCCCCACCACGTAAGCACCGTTGGTGAAAACTGTGTTTACACAAAAAGTGAACAATAGGCAGTTCTAGCCCGGCACCACAGTCGGAGCATCGAGTGGCCTGGAATACTGCTGGTTTTGTGCTAATCTCAGCTAACTCAGCACGCTTCTGCTCAGTTTCTGAGCATATGGCGGCAATTCGCCTCCGGTTAGACGCGATCTCGCGGCGTTCTCGTTCAATTGTTTCGTTCAAATAAGACTTTACCATGCCCATTGTAGCTACGCCGCCTGCATTCTGTGCCTGTCCAACAAGTGTTTGTATAACTTGCAATGGCGCCATAAGATGATCCTCGTCAATCTTGTTTAGTACAGTAGCTAGTTCATCAGAACCAGCTTCTTCCAAAATCTTAGGGTCTGAAGTCAGATATGCCAGTGCAGCGGGATACAGCTGGGGTTCATCATCTCCGTACTTTCGTAGTGCCTTGAGTGCTCCACGTGTGTCCTTTGCTGATGTGTAAGACCGGAAGATGTCAAACAAAAGGCCAGCTTGCTCCTTTACTAAGGTAGTACCATCTTTGAAATCCGTAAGATCAGATAAGAGAAGAACATCAGAACTTTCCATAGGAATATTCTCTCCCTCGATTAGTTTCTTGGCGCGGGCTTCCCATTCTTCTCTGTTTTCTCCCTTCTTTTCTGCAGCCTTGCGTAGGTACATCTCAAACAGAGTTGTATATAAATCAGTTCTATCCGACTCCTTGACATCCGGTTCCTTTAGGCAAGCTTCTAGAAATTGCATAAACTCATCTGGGTGGTCAATAAAAGATGAAAAGGCGGACCGCGGTGGAGGTGCTGTGTACTTTGGGGCAGGAATGTCGTCCTCATCAACTAAAATGACATGGTTGCGGACCTCGCCTTTGCTAGGAGTGCCAGGAGACCCTAATGATGAGTTGTTGAGATATGGAAGAGCAATGAAGTTTGTGAGATTTTGCACTGCTGTAGCTGCATAACCGGAACTGGCGGGTGTCTGGAGATCAGCAGGAGCGACATCGATCTTTGGTCTATAACGACCGGTGTAGTAGTCTACAAAGACCTTTGTTGTTTCTGCGGGGCAATTCTCGATCAATACCCGCGCATATTTCATCAAACATGGATACGCCTGTGGTATTGTTAGAAATATGTTATGTGAACTTCAACCTTTAGTACCATGACTTACCGTATCTGGATGTTGATGGCAGATGAAATCAAGAGCCTCTGTATATTTTTTGGAGTCTTCGACTAATATGTCGACCACCATATCAATCTCGCCATGTTGTTCTGCAAGGTAAGCTGCTTGTTCAAAGTACCCGCCTTGCCTACACATAGAGATAGCAGTATCAAGATCGAATTTAAGGTCTCCTGGCGATTTGATGAACTTTTCGAGCTTATCGATATCTTTTAATTTGGCATAGCAATTAAGTAACAGTGTTGTATGATCAGCTGTTGCTTTGCGATGCTCGTGAAGTTGCTCAAGGTACGATATCAAGTTATGTATCCGTTGAGTATCCAAGAACTAGACATTTTGTAAGTAATTGCATATATTTTATTATGAAACATAACGAGACACACCTTTCGAATCACTTGTGAGGGCTCCGTAGTATCGATAGCGCGGATATACTGCACCATGGCCCCATCGTAGTCGTTTTTCTGGTAGAGAAAGTCGCCAAATTTCCGGAAAATCAAGCTTTGCTGTTCTAAATTGAGGCCTGCCTTTTGCGCAAGCTCTACCGCCAACGGGTACATGTTCCTTTGGTAAAGCATATCTAGTTTGCTTTGGAGGGGTTTCTCGTGATATCTTGTTATCTGTATGATAGTTAGTAGATAATACGGGATTAATACTTTGGGACTTGTGCATACATTGCCATCTTGAGCCAGCAAAAACATGTCGCCCCATATCTCAAATACATGCTTGACAGCAGATACTATGGACTCGGTGTGTGCAATGACGCGCAAGCTTGGCTCTAGCAACAAAAATGTCGAAACATTGAGAATGTCCGCGGCCGCTCTAAATCCCCGTATCGGCTCTCTTTGTCTACGACCATGGTTCTCCGCTGGCGGACAGATTACCGCAACATAGTTTCCATATACTTGGATCAAGCTCTTGGCACTCTCATATGCACAAGGAGGGCCACGGCCGTCTATCGTGTAGTAATAAAGCGCATCCTCTCTGGCAACTATGACGTCGCCAGTCTTTTCGTCACAATCCATACAACCAACACCACAGCCCGTGTCCTCAACCGTTTTGGGCGGTAGATTTTGGCCCTTCTTTGATATCACAATGCGCAAGATTCGTGAGGTCGTCGAGATGAAAAGGGTAGTATCTTGTTCGTTGGTTAGTAGTTCGACACCGGTGATAGGCTCATCTGATTCGTGAATAATGCGCTGCTTAGCGCCGAGATCGTTTATAAGATCGCCGCGGATGACCACGACAGCGCCGTTTGCGAAGCCAACTGCGATTTGGCGAAGATCATCAATGGCGGAAAAGGCCGAGATCTTAGAAGATGAATTTGTTAGATTATATGATATTGTCGCTTAGAGCTTAGGGAATACCTACCGGGAACTGTTTCTTATTATTGTTGATTGAGAGTGTTGTCAAGCAACTCGGTAGGTTTGTTTTCTTCACAGGCTTATCTAAAGCCCATACCTTGAGAACAGGCGCATTACTCAAATCCTCCTATTTAATGTTAGAGATAGGTTTTAGCATGACTTTACAAAATGTGGTTTACCGATATGGTGACAAGAAGGCTCGTCCCTTCGACTTGGCGCATGTGAGTGATAGAGCCAATGTCATGGGCTTTGAAACTGCGAACAACTTTCCATCTCGAGTTCACGATGCGCACATATCCATCAAATGAACCGAGAAATAGATTGTCTGAACCGGTACAAGCACATGAGATTTCGTTACTCTGGAAAAATATGCGAGTCTCGTCGTCGAATATCTTCACTGGGGTGACATCGAAGAAGTCAAATGATTTCCACTACTCTCGAGTTAATAAAGATGGTCGATAGTCTGTCTATATGTGAATATGGTTATTATACCGATAGAGCCATTTTATGAAATGAAATAGGCCAATTTCAACCGATATCGCCAGGCAAAGGAACGATAAGTTAGAGAATCGCATAAAGCGTATCGCCAAATTTGAGATGTTGAGGCTCAGGTTTCAACCCGCCTTGTGATGTCGTCAGTGGCAGGTTGGAGCTCAAGCTAACAAGCTCCTGGCCCCTTGTGTTAAGTCACGTGCAAAGCTACTCAAGATCATATAGGGTTAGCTCTACTTTCGGATTTTCTGGTGTGTTGCAACGACAGCTAAAGCGTAAACATCTACAGGTTCGTGACAAGATATAACTATGTATATTATTAATTTAAAAAAAATCTTGATTGGTATATTTATATATATTAAGAGTGAAAATAAATGAACGAATCGATAGACCACAAAGTCTATATGCTATCGACATAGAGGATGGTTAGACGGTATAAGCTTCTTGCTCTGATGAGGACTAATTCTTTGTAGACACTCACCAGGACACCGATAAGCTAATTTATCGATGTACTGTATTACAAATACAGAATGAAAACATATGATCATGCTGTAAATGCTTCAAACATTTTGAATCTAGAACCGGCGTCCTTCTTAAGCTGAGCTTCGATTGCCCCACCTCTGATGGTTGTGTTCGTTAGGCCCACCATAACTTGCTAGCTTTTTTTTGTTTACAGCGACCACTGAGCGATTGGCGTCTTAAGCCATTTACGCCATTGTAACCCACCAACCAGCCTTGTCCTGCCCGCATCACCACTAAGGAACGTCTCATTTCTGCCTCAAGCATCATCACTACATGCAGCTTTGCTAAATAAGCAACGACGCGGTTTTCATTCCAACCACAGTTGCTATCTGCATCTTTCGAAGGCCAATCACTGCTATATTTATCTTTTCTTTACCTATTAGGATTTTCATTTTAGCTCATCTTCTACTGCCATCTGGATTGCTGCCGTTGAGTATCACTGCCGCCGTCCTTGCGCAACAAGCTGCCTGGAGTTGAACGATCCGACCCCTCAATATAGTATAGCAGGCATTAATCATGGATCAAAACAACAGCTCTCACCAGGACCCCTCCGGTCCAGGAACTCCAAATCCTAACCAGACTCCCGATGCTCCAGATTCGGAAACCATGGAAAAGGTATATACATACTGCATGCCCCAAAGGTTGATTCAACCCTTCTAATATATATTCGCCTCTACTGTAGATCCGTCTTCGTCGCCTGGCGAAGCTTGGAAACGCGCCGAAAGAAACATCCGAAGCCTCCGGACAAAGCTCCGGTAGCAATTCGCCCCAGACTAAGAAAACAACAGAGCCGATGAGGACGTCTCGGCCACCTGCCACCACTGCTTCGTCGTCCTCATCGATTGCTAAATATACAACAGAGAGTAAGCCCACCATAGGTTCCACTGGAATGAAGCGTCGCCGAGAGGGTCATAGCATTGACTCGACTTCCTCAGACAAACCAACGATTGCCCCCCGCCCGCCGGACTGCGCCTATACAAGTCGAAACCCTAGAGGACTTCACAGATAGAGTTCTGACGGAAATTCTCCACGCCACCGTCGACCCGCAAAAGCGCACTCTGAAGTCCGATTCTTCCGTTCCACTTACGTTTCTCCCATCGCTTAGCGAGGAGCTGGCTTCTTCTGAAAGACCGTTGAAGCTCAGTACTAGTGTGCTGGATTCCGCTTTCATCGAAGTTGCTAGCTTGTTCACGCCCAAGAAGTCATTACTTCATTTCATGCTGCCCGCCTGGAGCAGAGCACAAGCACTTCGGAGAGCGCCAGCTCGCGATATGGTTACGGAGAAACATGAGGTTTTAGACGAAGCAAAACGCATGTGTATCAGCAATTCCATGTTTGCTCTTGTCATGCCTGCGCTATTTGAGTGAGTACCCAAATGTGTGATTTAGTCCTGCCACTATATGCTAATCTTATAACTTGGTGTAGTCGTGAACAAGATGAAAACTATATCCCTACACAGCATCTTGCGCACCACTTGACGCTTCACCCCACAGATCCACTCGGAGTCGATGATGAATTCCTTAGAGAAGCAGTTCGTCGCTTTGATGAGGTGGATGGATTGAGCAGTGTTTTTGCTGAGGCTCTCCGAATTCTTAGCGTCTCGTTGGCTGACAAGACCATGGAGTCTGATTATACTGGACACCTAGCTGTAAGATTATCTGGTGCTTCCCACAATATCAAAATATATACTAACCAATACTCTTTAGGCCTTTATCTCATACTCTAGACATCCAGATCTACTCCGGGCTGTAGCCAACCATCCATCTTTTCTTGGTGTCGAACATGCCCCTGATCTGGAGACGAACACAATTCTTGGGCCTTTGTTCCGGCTATCACCACTCCGAAAGGAGTCCGTAAAAGTCTTTTTCCCATCACCTCGTACAATGGACAAGGGCACTATTGCAAGATCACAAGACTCTATGAGAATGACTCTACAGGGTCTACAGACAGATCTATTTACCATTATCAACGCCTTTGTACGAGTTGACACTAACACTCGTAACAAAACCCTCGATTGGTTTGCGCTAGCCGTCAATCTGAATCACAAGCGTAGAGCCATGCAGTTCAAGCCAGAGGAGGTTTCCTCTGACAGCTTCATGGTCAACATCACTCGTGTATTGGATCGCCTATGCGAACCATTCATGGATTCTACGTTTGGCAAGATGGACAAGATAAATGCTGATTACTTCCGCCAGAACCCACGTGTCAGTATTGAGGATGAAACTAAGCTCAATGCTGACGAGGCCAAGTCAAAGGAATTTTATAGCGAGAAAATTCCTGGATCGCCACACTTCATTTCGGAAATATTCTTCCTAACTCTTGCAGCCCATCACTACGGTATCGAATCCGTATCCCAGCAGCTAAAGAATATGGACCGTGATATCAAACACTATGAAAAGAACCTTGCTAAGATCGAATCAGAACGCTCAAAGTTTGCTAATGTAAGTGATGGTGCGATCACATTTTACAATGGTATAATACATGGCTAATGTTGTTATAGAACCCTACACAACTTGCACGTTTTGAAGAAGTTCTTAAACGCCATAACGAGTTCGTTGATCAACTCATCGGCCGCAAGCATTCCATCGTCGGTATCCTGATGGACCAGAAGATGCAAGAAACGTCGGTTCGTTTCATGCGCTATGTTGCCGTATGGCTGCTGAGAGTAGGAAGCCAAACCAACTACACCCCAGATGGTAGTATCACACTTCCACTCCCCGAAATGGACAACGTGACATTCTCGTGCTTGCCTGAATATGCACTGCAAAGCGTCGTAGAAAACTTCAAGTTTGTCTACCGCTACGTACCGCAGATCCTTTCGTTTTCCACTGGTCCGGAACTCATGGTTCTTTGCATTACCTTCTTGCAGTGCTCTAACCTGATCAAGAACCCTTACCTCAAGTCGTCTCTGGTAACTCTTCTATTTTCAGGAACTTGGCCTATCAATCAGTTCCAGCCTGGAATTATGGTTGACCTTCTGACTTCTTCCGACTTTGCCAACAAGCATCTTCTTCACGCCTTGATCAAGTTCTACATAGAGTGTGAGAACACTGGTGTGAGCTCGGCATTCTATGACAAGTTCAATATCCGTTACGAAATCTTTCAGGTCATCAAAGTTGTTTGGAACCGCAACGAAATCTACAGTGAGCAGCTAACTCACGAAAGCAAAACGAACAGAAAGTTCTTTGTGCAGTTCGTCAACTTGCTTCTGAACGATACCACCTACGTCCTAGACGAGGCCATGGGAAAATTCCCCCAGATTCGTGCTATTGAGCGAGAGTTGTCTCATGAATCAAATGTGACTCTTACCCAGGAGGAGCGCCAGAAGAAGGATGACGAGCTTCAACAACTGGCTTCATCTGCCACTAGCTACATGCAACTTGCCAACGAAACTCTCGAAATGATGAAATTGTTCACATCGGCACTCAAGGATGCTTTTGTCATGCCTGAAATTGTACACCGTCTTGCCAGCATGTTGAACTACAACTTGGAAACTCTGGCTGGCACCAAGGGCAGCCAACTCAAAGTTACCAACCCTGAAAAGTACCATTTCCAACCTATTTCTCTCTTATCAGACTTTGTTGATATCTACATCAACCTAGGAACCGTTCCTGCCTTCATCGAAGCTGTTGCTGCCGATGGCCGTTCCTACAAGCCTGGTATCTTCGATCGTGCTTTCGATATTCTCAGCAAAAGATCGATGAAGGACCCAGCAGAGATGGCTCTTTTCAACCAAGCTAAAGAGCGCTTCTTCTTTGCCAAGATTGAGGGTGACCAAGCCGAACTGGATCTTGGCGATGTTCCTGCGGAGTTCGAGGACCCGATCATGGGCGACTTGATGAAAGACCCAGTGTTGTTGCCATCTCACAACATCGTTGACCGATCAACTATTGTGCAGCATTTGCTATCAGATGCTAAAGATCCCTTCACAAGACAGCCGATGACCATCGATGATATTGTGCCCGAAACCGAGCTCAAGGCAAAGATTGATAAATGGAAAGAAGAGAGATTGGCAGCTGCCAAGGCACGTCTTTGGGCTGAAGCTGATGCTAAATCAACAGAGGACCCATCGGTTTTGGATGCTATGGACACCTCCGACTAAGACTGATCAAAGGGAGGGAGAGGAGCCCGAAAATGGAACAGCAGCATTACATACATCCATGATGACTTTTCTTTGCCTATACTATTGACTCATTGCATTACGCAGTAATCAGGCATTACAAAAACCTGCCGATACATAAAATACATAAATATGACATATACTTGCAATTAATTCACTGATGAAACCTTAAAAAAAAAACCTTTGTGACTGGATCATTTTAGACTCGATTCATCATCGCCATTTTTGACCATAAAAGATATGTACGGAGCCACCAACACCCCAACTCCTAGAAGGCATTAATATGTACAGGTATAGGAGATATTTGACTTGACAACATTCAGTTTTCAGTTTTACGCGGGGTTCTTAGATTGAGGCAGCAATAGCTTCCTCAAGAATATCAAGCGCCTTGGTGATTTCCTTTTCCTCAATGGTCAAGCTGGGAGTGATTCTCAGAGTGTTAGTTCCAGCTGTGATGATCAGTAGACCACGTTCTCTAGCCGCCTGTAGAATCTTAGTAGGATCTTGGGTCAACTGAACACCAAGAATAAGGCCCTTTCCACGGACCTCAGTGATAAGGTCGGGGAAGCGCTTCTTCAGAAGCTGCAAACGCTCACGGAACAGGGCACTCTTGGTCTCGACGCCAGCCAGGAGCGCAGGGTCAGTCAGGCGACCAATGACGTAGTGGCCAAGACGACAGGCGAGGGGATTTCCGCCAAAGGTAGTGCCGTGATCACCGACGGCGATCTTCTTGGCAACATCGCCGGTGACGATAGTAGCACCGATAGGGAATCCGTTGCCGAGGGCCTTTGCGGTGGTCACGATGTCGGGGTGGGCAGCAGGGGGGGAGATGTGAGTGGGCCCAGAGCTTGCCGGTACGAGCCATACCACACTGGATCTCGTCATAGATCAGCACGGCACCGACGGCGCGGCAACGGGCAGCTAGGGCAGAAAGGAACTCAACAGAGCCCTCGTTGACACCACCTTCGCCCTGGATGGGCTCGACAATCACACCGCAGGTCTTCTCAGTGACCAAGGCATCGATGCCAGCGACATCGTTGTAGGTACCGTACACATGGCCGGGGACCATGGGGGAGAAGGGCTTCTGGTATTTGGGGTTGGGCGTGGCAGAAAGCGAGCCCATGGTGCGGCCGTGAAACGCCTTGTGGAAGGAAACAATCTCATGCTTCGCACCAGAAGGGTCTAGGACTTTGCCGGCCTTGCGCGCAAACTTGATAGCGGCCTCGTTGGCTTCGGAACCAGAGTTGCACACGAAGACAGCTTCAGCGTTATGCATGCCACCACTGGCCTTAGTTTGCTCTACTAGGGCCTTGCTAAGCGCGCCGGTCCATGGGTTGTAGTACAAGTTGGAGGCGTGGATGAGCTGGCCGGCCTGTTCAGATAGGATGCGCGTGAACTCGGGATCACAGTGGCCCAGGGAGTTGACGGCAATGCCACCGGTCAGATCAAGGTATGCGCGGTCTTCGGCATCGTAGAGAGTAGAACCAACACCGCGGATAAAGACAGGCGAAGGGCGCGAGTAAGTGGCCACCATAAAGGGCTGCGAGTCGGCCACGATGGAGGCGCTCTTCGATCCAGCAGCAGGATCAGGGTGCGAAACCGTCTACAGCAGCCAAAGGTCAGAGGGTCAGTCAAGATTTAAAGTCATTCTAGTAGCGGTATAGACGGTACTTACGGAGGCTGCGCGGGTCAGAGGACGCAGCGACGACGCCGGGCGAGCCAGAAGCTGGCGGCGCAAAGCAAAGCGGAAGGCCATTTTGTAGTAGTGTGACGAAGGGAAAAGGGTATCAAGAAAGACAACGAACAAACACAAAATCAAGAAGGCGCACAGAAAAGAAGAAGAAAATCCGACAAAGTTGCAGCGAGCATATATGTGCCTTACTGCCAGTATTAAGTATCTCAATAGCTCAACTGATAGCCCAGGGCGGCGTTGACACTCCGATATGACAAGGGAAGGGCAGGTGTTAGTATATGGCTCTAGTGGGTGACTCTAGTGTTGACTCGCTAGGCAATTTTGTTAGTCACAGCCGCAGTTCTGGGAATCTAGGCTGTCCAGGCTACAAGTGGAACAGACTCCTGTGGGGATTTGCCGTCGCAGTCTCAGGAACTTGTTCTTGGTGCTGTTAAATCCACGAAAAATCTAGGAAATGGATGGCCATGTCGAGGAAAATGATGCAAAACTGACTTTGGTTCCCACTAATTTTGAGCCTCCTATAAAATTCAGCGGGCCTCTAGAATTCCCAAACTTATCGATAACCCTATTTGCTTAAAGTGGCGGGGCTCTGCGGCCGATCTGATAACAGAGCTCAAGGCCTAGAAGAACTTAGTACAGGCTAAAGCATGCGACAGGGGCATCTGAGATTCCCAATTCATTTAGGAAGGCCAATATGAAGGCAGATGTGATATTAAAGCCAATATATCTGACTAAAGAGTGTTGGGATCAACCACCGCTGGTTCAATCTCCTCGCCGTTACCGCTCTCATCGTTCTCTTCACCCCCATGCTCATCTGGGCACACCACCAACGTCACGTTGAAGTCTGGCGAACACTGTCGCAGAAAGTTGCCGTGGCCTGGGTTGGCGCCTTCCGGCCACTTAATTGGTGAGCAAGCCGGATCCCCGCTTTCTAGAACAAGACGTTGGTCTTTGAAGGGTGTGCCAAACACATCACTCAAGCTAATAAACAACGTCTCCGGGTCCTGGTCGGTGTCTAGCGTATAGCCCAGAATCAGTTGATTTCCTTCTTCGTAGATGGCTTTGTCATTGCGTGTCACCTTCAGGGCAATGCCAGAAGATTTTTCGTCTCGGTGGATTCTCTCACAGTATGATCCGTGGGCTGCAGCAATGCGGTATCGAGGGCTCACGTCGGCGCCTACTGACCAGAGATAAAGAGGGTATGAACATTGGTTGATGACAGACACTAGGACTTCGCCTGCTATAAGCTGTAGCAGAAACATCAGCGCCAATATGACGTCCGCACGCTTGGACAACAGCATGGCGTCGAAAGTATGGCTCGGGAAGCTGGTTGAGAACAATTAAGAGTGTCAATTCTGTTATTGATGTTAGCATGAGGAGACAAGGTATCTGTCTATAAGTATCATCTTCGCACATCGCAAAATCGTCAAAATGGCGGCTTACAGTATCACGATCGTATGTAGAACCTCAAATGCGATGCCCGTGAGCTATCGATTAGAGTGGTCCAGATAATATGAGTTGTACTCCAGTAATAAAATTCTATAGTTTGTATCCAACACATTATTTGAGCACTTGTTATTAGTAGATAGTTTATCTATTTAGCTAAAATTCCATGATTCTTTGTTTGTTTTGAATGTAAAAGGGCATTCACTCTTAATGTGGCTATCAATATTTACATATTAGTTATGTGCAGTTATATTTTTATTATTATAAACTTTTTTACATCTACCTGCTGGTATTTCTGTACAGTTATATACAAGTACAACTAGGGTATTATTGCGTATAACTAGGGTTAACGACGTCATGAGCTATTACCGAAGGCCCTAGTCAAATCGGCAATGTGAGTACAAATCACTCCAATAAGCACATGAAATGTGCGACTATAACCCCAAGACAGTTGCTGTCCGACTTCTAGATAGAGAAGAAGAGTGGCGGCAATTGAAACGGTTGCATCACATTGCTGTAGAGTCTTGGCCATTTGACCTGTTGATAAAATGCACTGTGTAATTGCATGATAGGGAGAAAAAGAGTCCGTCGTGAGTAGTTAGATGAATACATGTATTGTTAGTTGAGATAATTTGGATGGCCTATGACTTTGAAGGGTATCTAGTGATCAGATTGTTGTTAAGAGGCAACTTAGTCGGGTCACGGACCAAAACCCAGATTTTGGTCTGGGTTTGACTACTACTAACACTTAATCTGGCCCCTTATTCCACGCCGTCTCCTCCATTCGCTTCAGCAGGCACTCTCCAATTTGAATTTCCACTTTCACATGTCAAAAGCATCAGATCAACGTCGCCGCTAGTTCCATGCCTTTTTTGTTAAAATATCTTTTTTTGTGGTATTGCCACATCTAAGTGAAACCTGGGCCAAAAAGACCCGTAAGACATGAATATATGACCTATGATCAGAAGAAACAGAACGTAATATCTGGAGGTGTGTTGGTTGGATTGCTTCTCGCGGCTCACAAGCGCACGTTGCATCTCGTACCAACCCGACTTTCCGCCTGCAATTGCCAATGTTTTGGTCGATGTTGCAGGGAGGAAGTTTCCATTCTAGTCGTAGCTACTGCACGAAGAATGTCACGTCGAAATCAGAGGCGTTTCATTGGATGATGTGAAGGAGATCGTCCGTGGTAGTTTCCTTCGCTTGGCTCTGGAGGTCTTCTCACGTGAGCCGAATCGAGCTTGTTGTTGCCGTATCTTCTTGACCGAACCAAGTAAGACATCTGATTATTGGGAAAACAAACAAAGCAATTCCCTCATAGAAACTGTGGGTGTTTCCAATAATTACAAGGCTTCGATCTTCTCAAAGCTATCTAACGACTGAATCTTTACCTTGCATTGTTTTTTCTTCTTTACTTGTTTAGACACCCATCATACTGAGAGTATCTCAAGTCCATTCTCTTTACTTTGTACATATTTTAGTCTATCCTATTTGATACCCAGTTGTTTTTCTTTGCTACCCTTTGTGGCCAATTCACGACATCGATGTGTCGTCCAACTTGCATGTCCAACTATCTATAGCTATCCCGATCACCATGCTCGATCATGTTCTGGGCCGGCCTTCAGCCCGATCGCGGCGGGTTCAGGTTCTTGCTGTGCTATCTTTTTGGATTGTGTATCTCAAACGGTCAGTCTTGGTTTTTGTGCTTAATTACCGTGCTAAGTCACACGCAAACCCTTCATATGTCGTCAACTAACCATCTATATTTGTATGCAGTGGACACAAGCATGGGCCGCCGGTTCTACGTGTACTCTCGGAATTCTTCAAGAAGAGACTGACACCATGGCAAATCGTCACTATCACCATAATGTACCTATACGCCGCTCGTAACTTCTCATCGCTAGTTGGGCTTTCAAGCCCTGACCCTTTGTCCAAGATGTACGAAGCGAGTTTCTTCAGAGCCACATGGGTCTTGACAGCACTCGATGCTGGATTTTGGACTGCCATGAAAATCAAGAGCCGCCGCCTCCGAGATCTCTCTTCGATGATCTTCACAGTTTTCTATCTTTTTGCAGCCGATGCAGCTGACGAAAAGGTCCGCCGTGTACGTGGAAACCTTACTATTGATCATCTCCGCGTATCATGGAATAAGGGAACAACTCCATATCTCCGTTTCTTCCAGGACTTAATCCGACCACGCTTCCTTCGATACCCGCCTAGAGAACTCCGGATTCCTAGACCCCCGGGAAGCGATTACACTGAGCCCGTCACGGCATGGCTCTATTTCAATGGTACCCTTGCCGAAATGCAACAGTACAACCGAGTTCTTATTGATATACCCGGAGGAGGTTTTGTAGCCATGGACCCACGGTGTAACGATGATAAGCTTGGTTGTTGGGCTGCCAAAACAGGAATGCCGATTATAGCTCTCGACTATAAGAAGGCCCCTGAGTTTCCGTATCCTTACGCCCTCAATGAATGCTTCGATGTATATACGATGATTGTTAGAACCCGTGGTCGTTGCATTGGTCTTGCTGGTACTGATGTTCCCAGAGTATCAATATCTGGTGATAGTTCCGGTGGAAACCTAGCAGTAGGAACAACTCTTATGATCCTAGAGCGAACTATCGGTCATCTATCAAAGACTGATCAAAATCATGACCTACCACATCCCGAAGGTCTGATCCTTTTCTACCCATCTCTAGATATGAATATTGGCAGCTGGATGTCAGACGAAGAAATGGCGCTCATCCGAGACAGAACCATGAGAGGGACGAATCAGTCTATTGTCCGGCGTAAAACTATGCAGTATAATTCGTTGGTGGGAACACCTCATCATTCTGACGATGAAGATACGCCAGAACCTGTACGCGTACCAAAGAACCTTCCAGAACGTTTTCAGTTGAATGGCCAGCCCGGCAGAGCAAAAAGAAAGGCAACTAAGGCTAAGAAATTGTCGGTTAAGACAAATATCAAGCCTCTAGAAAGTTCTACCCCCGAACCGACTACCGAATCGGCTGAAAAGAAACAGCCTACTCCGGTATCATCATTTCATCCCCAGCCACTGAGTACGAGACTCGCCATGTCTTCGAAAATTTCATACTTCAGTGATCGAGTATTGACGCCAGAGATGATGCGCGCCATGGTCATCATGTATATTGGGCCTCACAACCGCCCAGATTTCCGAACCGACTATCTTCTATCTCCTACTATCGCTCCGGACTCGCTTCTCCAGCACTTTCCAAAGACGTTCTTCTTAACTGGAGAACGCGACCCATTGGTCGATGATACAGTGATCTTTGCTGGGCGTCTTCGACAAGCCCGCCGTTTTCTATTCCAGAACGAGTGTAGTGCTGGCAAGACTCCTACGTGTGGAGCCGACGACAACTATACCGAATCAGACATTCTCGATATTGCCTTGCTTCCTGGAATATCACATGGGTTCCTCCAGTTCCCTACATTGTACCCCAAAGCATGGGATCTTCTAGATCGAGCTGCGGGATGGATTGAACAGTCGTTTCAAGGTGCCCCGGCTACCCGGAGGCGTGAACTCCGTCGCCGTGATATCATATCCCGACAAGCCACAGCGCACGCTGCACAAGCTTACTCTAGTGGGGATGAAAATGGCGATGACGAAGATGACGGACCGTTAGAGATGGCTTCTATTAAGACAAAGTCTCGCCCGTTCCTCTCGTCCATCAACACCCCATTCAACGGAAGTGACAGCACAGTGATAGTCTCTCCAAACGAAGCCTCCATGGAAGATCCAGCCAATGCCTCGGACCATGGAAGTACGAGTAGCGGTGCAACAGCAAAGGGGAGTGAAGCTCCACTGCTTACGTGGAAGGGGAAGATCGAGAGTTTTGTGACCAAGAGACCTGTGGAACTCGAGCGACTCAACAGCGAAGAGGATATCTTACGACGACGTATGCATACGCTTGCCAGCGGGCTAACGGGCTCTGGTGATAGCCAGTAAATACGTATAACGGTATATGTTTATTGATTCAAGAAAGACTCGCTTAAACACACCGGTGGTGAGTGAAGAGTAACAGCCTCTTCAACATGCAGTTACAAATATATATTGATTAAGCCCATGTAGTATCTAAATACAAAGCTATGTATATTCTCAATGTCGCAGTCCATGTACAACATTGCTCGACTATAGTATCTAGAACCAAAATACGCATTGATAAGAAGAGAGATCGGCAGTCCGAGAAACCCGAGGGTTCGGAAAGATATATCATAAAATTCTACCTTTGTAACGTTAGTCCTAGTTCATGCATGGCCGATATCTCATTAATCAGCACAGGCACGTACATGTAGCATATTGGTGTAGATGTACATGTGCGAACGACCAGTTTACACCATCCGCTAAGTTTTCTATAATGGAAGGACTCCCAGTGCAACTATGTTTTGATTTGAACATTCGAAGCCGGGCCTTCTTCATTCTTTGTCTCAGCAGCTCCAACTGCAAGTAAGATTCCACTACCGCTATCCCCCATTTTTATCATGATTGCGCTTGATTTCTACTTCTCCTCTCATACTCCAAGAGAGACAGGAAACAAAGAAGCAGAGTAAAAGAATGCTTTAGATGGGATACTACTTACTTGTTAGCTACTATATGTCCAACTTGTCATAGTGTTCACTTAGTATACAGGAAAGCATCATTTCGAAACGCCGAGTTCACTGGCTGGCTGTAGCGTCCTTCTTGACCTTGCCTTGCCAGAATACATTCTTAATTCTGTCTATGCACGTCGAAGGACAGAACTGTTTCTCGACGAGAGAGGAGGAATAGAGAAGGAGGAAAGGGAAACTCTAGAAAGATAGAGTGACATGGCTGTCACATCGAGCCTTCACAGCCGCCGCTCAGAGCTTCTTCAAATTCTGCTCAGTAGCGTAAGGCCGTTATTTTCTATCTCCAACACCAAACCCCTACGCTAAGGAACAAACAACATGTTAGACATAATTAGATAGCGAGGCAAATAGTTCAATGCCCACTTCGGTACAATTTCTGTCTACCAGCCTAGTTGTAGTCATAGGGTGAAAGACACAACATCACATGACTGAGACATGGCCGCGTTTTAATCCCTCCTTACAGTGAAGCTATCATCGGTTACTTCTTCCGTAGCGATGTATGGCACTTGACGTCAGGGAAGATAGCAAGCGAAAGACAAGAAAAAAAATGTGAAAAAGGAAAACCATGGTGAACCATGGTAGGCGGGGCATAGGTAGGTCATAATGATTTTTCTTCTTCTGGGTGTCAAGTTTCTTGTTTGTTCTCTCTGTCTCTTGTTTTCCCGAAGAAGCTGGACTGTTTTTGCATTTGACGAAAGGGAGGAAACTAGATGGCCAACAGACTGAGGAGATCAAGCAGATATGGGGCATATGATTCAACCCATCCAGCGGGCTACTTGATAAACGAGATGTCTTGACGCTTGGGGCTTGAACAAAGCGTTTTGGCATAGTGTACTGTATACGACATAGCCAGTAGCTTGTGGAGTTGGAACAATACGATAACAGCAATGAAAATACAATATTAATAGCGAGTAGGTACTATACATATGTACAAGAAACACATATCCATATCAGGACTTCCTACGGCTCTTGTGCTATGGTCAACTTTCAAGGAACCGGATTGCGCGCTTCTTCGTTTTTGCTAGTCAATTTATGCGCAAGCCATGATCTCATTTTCTTTAAATACCGCGCGGTCTAGGATCTTACCGGTAAATCGGCTTTATCTGTCCTTGTCTTCCCTCCTTACCGTTTCCTCCGTATTGTTCTTGACGGTCTAGATAGTACTAGGACCTCTAATAGGTTCGGGCCATCATTTTTTGGTCTTAGTTATTATAAGTCTCATGGCTAGCAGTTGCTTCCCGTGCTGTGAAAAATAGTGTCCTGTTCCAGATGAACAGTTAAGCCGTTATAGGATGGAAGGGAACATTGATTGACGAAGAGTTTCCCAGGAGGGCATAGGGAAATAGAGACAAAGTTTACTTAATATGCTTTATTAGGGTTAAAGAAGCAAAGCCATAATTGAACGAGAATGATCGCTCATTTAGGAGAAGTTTTTACATTTAGCCCCCAAGTCTTAGTCTTGAAAATATTATAACTCAACAACGATCAGATATGCGAGAAGTTATACATCTGTATGGAGAATCTTGTCGAAAATCACGAGACATACTAGATCTAGAACGGAACTCGAGGGTTTGGGGGCCTTGACACCGCACATTCCAATATCAAGTACTCTGAACTTGATATTAGGAAGCATGTCCTTGTTTTTATATATAACGTAATATAATCTTCTTGTTCTATGTTGGTCTGGGCCCTTACTTCGGTTCTCTTTACTTTTCGACCATGAAAAATAATAATAAAGAGGCTTTTAGGTATCTTTTGTCTGTCCGACAGGATGTCTGTATGTCTGTCACCTTTCTTATTTTTTGCCTGATAACCACAGACGTTTGAAAAATAAGAACTACCAAGAAATTAGCCAGGGAGGCTGCTCGAATGCCACCAAAAAGAAGCAAGCAGCCGCTTTACATATGTAGAACAACTTATAGTTTATCATAGGCGGCCAATGCCCGGAAATACATAGTACAATATAGTTTAATTACAGTCCATTCCAAGATACATGTGCTAAAGACCGACCAATACACCGAAATATGTAACTGGCCGATTTATTATGATGAAGCCACTGGATTGCTACTGATCAAACAGGACAGGACCAACAAATCTTAGCGAATGGCAGCGTCTCAAGTAGTTGTACTAATAGAAAACCCTTCTCCTGATGGCAACACGGTGTCAGTATGTATTCTGCCAGTAAATAGAAGCGACTGTAATAAATGCCAAGTATAGAAAAGAAATCAATTTCTTAGGGCGAGTCAATGCAAACCAGACTTTCTGGAGTCTCGCGCCAAGTCACCGCTTTAAGGAACCTGGAGCTGAGGAACCGTGTTTGGTGTTTGTTCGGGCTGTCACTTTGCCAAGTCAACTTGACCGACAACTAGCAGGGCAGCAGGAGTCTTGATACCGAGAGTTCGTTTAGTGGTTTAGTGGCATCATCATGAATAAGCTCTGGTTAGGTAGCCTTCCTAGCAATAGTTGCGAGATTAAGCACCGCCCCTCTCTGTTACATACAAGTACATAGTTTGTCTAATGTGATTTATTTTCGAGGCCCTCTATCTTCTTTGTTCAAAGATGTTGTTCTGGCTTAGTGTCTAGGAAGCCATGCCGAGGCAGTTCGGACTTGACTTGGAATCGCATTTCCTAAGCAGGATATGATCTCGACGCCAGGTTTTATGTACTTGACCGGATCCGGCGTCGTGCATATTCACATCAAATACGCCATTTTTATTGAGTGCTAGAATCATACCTTGCAGCAAGAAATAAATAAACAGATGCATAGATCGCTGTTTTACTAAACGGTGAATCTTAAGATCTTATCACGCCTAGTACGCAAATCTGTTGTCCTTCACCTTACATCGTATGTGTATCTTAGAATACCGAGGTGCTACGTAGCTATTAGCTATTAAAGCTCCATTTCCATCTTAAATAAAAATGAATTAAAAAAAGTATGCAAATCTGATCAGGTGAGCGGCTGTATCGGAACTACGGTAAATATATCTATTTTTTTTTGGACATGACGAGAAAACAATAAATATCTTTGAGCCTACGCCAGACCTTCAAGAAACCAAGTGATTTGCATACGTGCGTAATAGTTTTTCTTCTTCCTTTCTTGGAGCATCATATTGCCGTTCTTCTCACAACGACAGATGCTTAAGCCTACACTGTACATGTAAGCTTCTGTGATTTTTGTAATGAGATCGTCACGCTTTGATATCCACTGTCTCTTGGCGAAAAGTGACAGAAACGTCAGTTGTGCACATCACTCTCGAAGAGACAACAAACGGCCCAAGGCGAGCTAGGAAAGCAAAGGCATGAAAGAAGTCATTGCTTTTTGTGTTCTGACTGATTTGTGTTATGGGAGGCGGGGTTTGTTGGTTTGTTATAGGGCAGCAGCCGGCTGGAACACACTAGCCGAGAATTGGAAAGCAAGAAATAGGCAGTTCATTATATCGTTCTCGAGGAAGCCCAGTGTAGGGCTTTCAGGGTGTTTTTCGTTGGACTAGCTTATGAAATAAAGTCACAATCTATAGTATAGCTATAGTACATATACAGACACAGATAATTTTTTGACCTTTTGTCTAGCAACCAAGCATAGCAAACCAGGTACAAGATCCTGCTCGTTCTCTTCGCTCTTTTATCAATTCCGTGATGTCTTCAACTATAACCAACAAGCTCGTTCCCTGTCTCAATACATATCTTGTTACCCTTCTCCTCAGAGTCCTTTCTCTGGCCTGTTGTAATTCTCCATACAGGGAACCTAGTCTTGCTTACTACATATTAGCTAATTCACCCCGGCCTAATAGCTTCCAAAGGCCGACAACATTTTGGCTTCGTCAAATCTCCTGCCCTGTGTCTTCGGATGGATGGCAAGCTAATCCTTCTCGACCAGGTTTCCGGTTTCCGCAGGTTTTCTGGAAGGAGAAGAGGATGCTTTCAACTATCAAGTCCATGTAAAGAGTAAGATGACGATACTGATGAGAAAATAGACATCAACACAAGTAATACGACATATCTAGTATCGTATCTCGCTACGTTCAGGGGTCTTGGCTAAATGAATTGAGGGAAATATATCACACAGGGCCAATATTTAGAAGCTCTTTTTCTTTATATGCGACAGTAACACTTGGGCCACATTTTGGTGGTTTCTTTGCTTGTTCTTTTTGTATTCCAGCGGCCGGTTCCCCGACAAGGCCTATTTTGAGCACAGCTATAACAAATGATGGTTATTATGTATTATACATGTAATATTTCTCTTGTAAGGGTATTCATTCCAGAAATTTGATATCAAGGACAGGGAAGAAAGTCTGACCTTCCATAGAATTACCTTGTTCGGGTCCGAAAAACAAGTGCTATTACCGCCAACAGAATTCTGGTCGCATTATAGAGATAGTAGAAAAACACTTGATCGAAAATGGTATAAGCGATACAGGATACAGTTATAGGTAATAATAGTAGCAAGCCATGCTTATGGTTCGCTGCAGTTTCTGTAAAAGAGAACAAAAGTCCGGTTCTATATAAAACAAAAGAAGCCCAGCTTTGAGGATAGGGATGGGCAGGGGCTTAGATATCTATGGTATCTGTATATGGTTTCTACTATTTCCTCCATGCTGACCAACAGCTAGGCAATAGTAATAACCCTAGGTTTTAATACAGAGGGGCTTTGATGTTCAAGGCAGAAAAGATATGCATTATATGATGCAGCATTTCCAAACTGTATTGTGCACAAACAGATATGTATTTGTATACTTATAGTTGTTGGTACATTAGTTGAGAGCCCATTATGGTAATCTTGACTTACCTTCTCCGACAATAAAAATTGTACGTAGTAGTAAAGCTACTGTTGTCTTTGTTTTCTCCGACAGGAAAGGTAATAAATTATAAGTTAAAGCCTTGGATGGTGTAGCATATTGTAAACAACCCCTACTATTTTTGGCTTATCACTTTCCTCCATGACGCGTCCCATTTCTAGGCTATATCGCTCTTGTTCTTGGTTGAGATCAACAGGACCTATCCGTAACTAGCCAAAAAGCCCCTTGTATCGGTACGGAAGGTTAGAGGGCGGAAAGCCCCAAGGTTTTGGCCTAGTTCATGAGAAGACTAACATATTGAAAGAGAGTGAAGAACAGGTTCGGCTAGTCTCACGTCACCGGTCTCATAGCATGTATGGTTCTAATCTGTCCTTTACTACTTATAACGAGGCATACGAGATACCATCTATCGGTGATGGCCGTCTGAAGAAAGAAGAAAAAAACCAATTAATTAGGATCTCAAGCATATCAAGCTTCTTTTTTTTTATTTTTATTTTATTTTTATTTTTTTTTCGGCACGCCCCATCAGTTTTTTTTTAGTATAGGTTCCTATCTGTATAATGCCCGGTATAGAAAACGAGTCAAAAGGTCTTCAATGTCAAGTCCAAGTGGCCGTGTCCTGCTCGTCGGTTTCTTTAGATCTGGCCTGGCCTGTAAAGTATGTATTTCTGGTTCCCCAGCATCGTGCGTTTTTTGATTGCCCTCTAGCTAAATCCTATAGAAGGTACTTGAGCAAGCATCAATTTCTGGGTATTTCCGTTTCACCTAGACAAGTATTAATTAGCATTCCCGTTTGGTACACCATCTCCGGGCTCCCATTTATATGTTGTGTATCTTGTATCTATGTATGTAGTTATCAAATGTTGCCCAGCGGTATCTTCTACTCGGGGCTTTTTTAGCCGATTGAGATGAAGCAATGAACTTGATCATATACGTATATGTAGATTATGGCCCCTGTGCCATAGCTTATATATGTAGTTTAAGGAGTCTATGTAAAATAAGACGCGGGCTGACATGCCGCTAGCCAGTAGACACGACCCTATCTACATACATATATAGGCGACAGATACGATGTGCTGTGCTTTCTGATAAATCACTAAGAATTCCCCGGCGATATCACAATTGTTATCGAGATTTCAGCTTGTTATGCATACCATCCATGATGATTATTCCCCGGATGACCTATCATTATAGATCATCGTAAATAGCCTTGTGCTAAGTCCATATGTAGCATATCTATAGTAGTACATTACGTTACATGTGCATGTATGCCCAAATATCACGACAAATCTACAACATGATACACGTACATACACCTCACATATACCTACACATGTATAGGCATTGATACCGACGTGATCACAGATCCAGAAAAGCCTCCGCGGCGTCATCGAGTTGCACATACCACATGTAGTATTTATATGGCATCGAAATTCCTCCCACAAATCGGCATTTATTTTGAAGGACTTCCTATAGTGGGATATATCGGACTCTGAGTTATTCCTTTTGTCTTCTATGCCCCGTTAGCAAGTGGCTTTTGTTTTTCATTCTTTCGTAGAGTCTACATATGTACTAGGATTTGTGCGGCGGGTGGCCTCTGCGTTGTCCACAAGATTCATAAAAGCCCCATTCATATATGTAATGGTTAGTTAGTAGAATATTAAGTTTGTTTAACTCGGCAGTAGGCTGCCCATCAATAAAGTTATATTTTTTCGCTCTCAAAGGTCCAGTTTGTTCCTCTATCTAACTGTAAGCTATATGAAGTTCTCGCACGGAAGATGCTACATATGTATGCATGTTAGGGATTGAAAAACAAACAAGAAATATAAGAAGCAAATGTTCCTGGTTCTTCGTTCTTCGTTCTGCCTGCGGCTACTGGCAGTCGGCAAGCAAGCAAATATTTGTTACGTGCGTAGCCGCATCGACATGGGGAGCTATAACCATGTGCTAATTTGTCATATGTTAACCGCTAACTAGCACCAAAGTGCCTCAAGTCGGTGATTTTCAAGGATCGCTGCATGTTCTAGGGCAGATCAACTGTGTGCTGGTATACAGATGTTAGTACAGTTGGCAACTTGAGCAGTTCGGCAACAGTTAGCCAGTTGGTGTAAGAGTAATAATCATATATCGATTGCTTTGTTTTCTGCACGTGAAGCTTCCTTTGGGCTATATCTGCCAGGCGTTAAGGACTGTCTGTCATTGTGTGATACATCTTCATCGATCGGTTAGACATTAGAACTGTCTCAAGTCATACAGACACATCGGAAAAGTAACATGTGGATATAACAGACAAGCACAGTAGGCACGATATAAAACGGACAAGAAAAAAATAGAGAACCATGTTGGTTCCACGGAACAAGAGACATTCCCTGTGCGATGATGTTGTTTTTTTGTGAGACAATAGGAAGAGCAAATACGAGTCTTTTGTATCAATGTGTTGTTGTGTGCCACCTACAAATATCGTACGAATATATATCTCTTTGTGAGTCGGTCTAATGCTCATCACTCTTTCTACATTGTTTCCTCCGGACATGTCTATATATCTACATCTTTGTCGGATATATACATGACTAAAGGAAAGAAGTCAATCAAGCACTTGTGTACTGAGATGTAAATAGAGGAGCTGATGTGAGATATTGGAAGCAAACAAACTACATCTTTAAAGAGAGTGGGTTGTCATAGCCAATATAACAGATTGCTTGGCTCTGCATAGCGTGCATGTTTTCTGCTTTGGTAAGCAAGACAGGCAGGCTTCCGCGGATTGCAGAAGACTGTCTTTGTACGAGGGTTTCCAAAAGAGACCCGACCCTGTGTAATACTATGTAAGGAGAAAAAAAAAGTACGATAAGAACCAGCAAAACCAATTGGCTTAGATCCGAAGCCTCTGCGTTGGTATGGAACGTTATAAATATCTATTTTAGGGTTGAGATACTGTATGTGTATCTGGTAAACCCTAGTCGTACATATGTTTCTGATGTCATTAACTCACTCGATCCTGGCGCTGGTATCAAAGCGTGTACGAACTGTAAAAAGAAGGTCTAACTCAAGAGTTACAATCATTTTAAGACATGAGAGAACGTCCTGACCTGGGGGTATCTTTGCTGAAAAACAGGAAACCTGATATTTTCTTCTGTCAGATCAGACATGATAGAAAACAAGATACGTTTACAGACGCTAAGGGAGGCATTATGTATGTAGTTGTATAGTGGTAGATTCTCACTTATTATCATGTAAGATAAGGGTAGCCCAACAGATGAAGCGAATTCTATGCAGGGTACATGATACGTGCATATAATAGTACATTAGATGCATGGATAACAGGTGCGATTATGCATAAAACGTGCCTGTGTTTGTCCAGGTTTGAAGCTATGGCCCTATACGAGGTTTCTCAGAGTTAGGAAGAGACTTGGCTGGATGTCAACGACTAGATGAACCGCCTAACTAAACTAGGTAAGCGAACGGAAATAAGAAAAAAAAAAAGAGGGACAATAGGGAGAGAGGATGTGAGACAGAACAACCCTCTTTTTCTAGAATCTCGCCATGTCTCGCTCGACTTTGACTATGTGGTTTGGCAGGCTTGGCTTGTATAATTTCTTAGCCTGGTAGACGTCTGTCGACATGGAGTGAGTGACTGTTGGCACTTGGATAATTGACTGGCGGCTACAGAATATCGTCACTTATTCCTCCTGAGGGGGCAGAGATAGAGAGGAAGAAGGAAGATAATAGCATAATAGGCTCGTTGGCACCCTGCATGCCCATCCTCGCTAGACCTGTATATGGACGTCTCTGCATTTATTGAAGCTACAGCTAGAGTTGGTTCTGGCCAAGCACGCCATTTTCCCAATAAGGCTGTCTTCTTCTACTTGAAATTCCTGCCAAGCATTGCTGTTGCTCAACCGAGAACCGGTGGCAGAGCTTAGGCTGGATTTAAGAGAAGAGGGCACGCTCAAAAGTACCGTAATAAATACCATGCAAAGGAGCCGTTGCATTTGAATTCACAGCTTTTTAATCAGGATATTTTTGTGGTCTTCTTGACTATTCGTTTCTAACAGTACTTTGAGGCATGGTGGATACAAAGTTGTTGTAGTTGTATGCTAATATGTAAGCTATAGTATTGTTGACTGGCAACTAATGCGTCCTTTTCCGAAATCCGAAAGGACTCTTTTTTTCTTCGTTCTTTTTCTTTTATATCTGGATGTGGACACGGCAAATCAATAAAAAGAAACGAAGAGTTGGGAAAAATAACCCGAAAGGAAAAAAAAAACTTAAAAACAAAAAGAGCTAATTGTGTCGCTGTTGTTGGAGGTCCGAGTTAGAATCTCATCTCAAGCGGATGTTCAGACGGATTAACGTATCTACATGTTTATTCCTTATGTATTTTATTCTACTAAGAGATTCCACTAAGGAAAAGCACACCAAACTAAAATTAATAACACTGTAGAACTAGTTGATAGTGAGCGGATTTCGGCACTGTTAGCCGTTAGATATGACCACTGGCGCTAAAAAAGCGAACCCTCTACACATGTATATACTATGTGGTCTTTCAGTCTCAACTCGAGCCTTGTGACGATATAGGCGTCGTTGCCAAGTCGTTTCAACCTGATGTGATATGCACTGACAATGGGTTTCCGGCAGGAACTGGTTGGATGATAGTATCATGCCTCGCATCTCAGATAGACCTTGAGTGCTGACTTTCTCTCTTGCATCTTCGCGATCGCGGGCTTCCAAACATTGCTCGCATTCCAAATCTCACAACGTCTCATTGCGCAATCCTTACATTTCCCGAGTTTCCACTAAGCCAGCCACAAATCCCTGCAGACCCTGGCTAACAAGGACGGACTCACTTGCTGTTGTTTAACTTTGTTGGCTTGGCTCTTGGGTTTGTTTTGGTTGCTGTGAACTGAGGTACATGGAGAGACAGAGCCCTGGCTTTGGGGTTTGGCGATACCCGGAGCATCACCCGAAACTGCGTAGCTTCAAGTAGTTGTCATCTAGCGCCGTCTACATACAACACAATCAGTATAGTGACTTGACGGGCTTCACTGTATGCGTTGGACGACAGTCGGTTGCATTGCTGCCGCTTAGTCGCTTGCTATCGGTAGCAGCAGCCTTGCAACTCGGCACATCATAGCCGACTCTGGCGTGGTGGCTAGTTCAACGTCATTGTGAGTTTCTAGGACGAGATGGGGTTTTGTTGCCGCTAGTTTGGTTCTGCCACTTAGCTAGTTGCGGTCGCTGAAGAAAAAAAGAGTTATTGTCCTTTCCCCTCTGTAGCTTATTCGTTATATTACCACTATTACTATGTACATGAATATATGTACAATTACATATATACATGGTGAGTGCTACACCCCACTTAGCCGGCCGACCTGGCTTAACCCCCTGTTGCACTTTTTTTATGTATTTTGTTCTTTTACTTGGTGGCAATAGACGTTGTTCCATGACCCCTTCAATTCTTGGTCGACACCGAGAAGTAGCAAGGGCCCAGCAATGTTTGTGCGTTCTGGGTTGTTCGCTTCCCTTGATTCCTTCTGTCCAACTTCTCTTTGTGGTTCCATGCATTTTCACAGACGATTACTGCTGTGCTTGTTGCTATATCGACACGGACAAATCAAGCCCTGTATCGTCCGGCGTAGTAGACGGTAGATTGATCTGGCTGGCAAAGTTGGGTGTGCTCACTGCGGCTGATACCGTAGGCAAGAAGCGGAAGAAGGAGTAGTTCTAGTAGAATCGTTCATTGTAGTAGAAGTGTTGAGACGGTGCTGGATGGCTTGCCAAGGCTCGAGTTTGGAGAATACAAGAAGGGTGTTTGAAAGAAAGACGGCTTGATTATTGAGTCAGGCCTCTCTCTTCTTATAGCTAGGCTTTTTCTAGCCAAAGACCCTTCCAGTATGCGAACCCAAGCTCCATGGGGCAAAGAGGTCACCTTCTTTACCTTTACGAGCCAAGTAGCTGCTGCTATCTTTTCTCTCTAAAAACACCCGGCCTGGCTTGCTCTCCTTTTTCGCCTTCATTCTCGAGTTGCTCTTCATGAGTAGTGCGCCTTTTGTTTTGATAATACTGTTGTTATCTGTATCTGATGAGATTTGACTGCATTATCATAGAGGTAGAGGAAGTTACCGCGCTATAGACCAAACGGGCCAGTAGATTACCAAGCCAAAAGTTGACTAGTCAGCAGTAGCAGCAATAGCAAGCAAGAGAAATAATAGCAGCTGCTACTACATACTTTACTGACCGGGCATGGGCTAATTAGCCGCAATTGCCGTGGCATTTGGCCTTGTTTCCTTTCTGATCTTCTGCGGGCTTTCATCTTTCCGTCTGCCGACTTTTATGCTTCAAGCGTTTCTCTTATTTTTTTTTTAAACTTTTTTTTAACATTTTTTATGTCTATTTTTTTCTTGTTTTTTTTTTCTATGTCGGCCGCCTTTCGCTCCGGATTTTCTTTTGGGCTTGACCAACTCTTAACTCTCCCCATTTAACCATTTAACAAAATTAACCAACTTACCTCGATCTTTTCTCCCTTTGCAACGCCTAAAATTGCCGGCTTCCCTCTCCCCTCGTGATTCTTCAGCGTCCTGGACTTCGCGACGATACCCAATCCGACGACACTGTCTTTCTCTATTGCCCTGCGGCCTCTGTTGTGCCGGATAGTCGGAGTATTCAGGACCTTTGCCACGCCGATCTAGTCAGCCTTTGCTTCTCCTACTGGCTTTATTCCGACTTGGCTGCTCGTGCCTGTTTTGCAGACTGGCCCAGGCGTGACTTGGCATTCGAGCCCTCATCGAGCCCTCATCGACACTTCGACATTTCGACGCACCAACGAGAGGCGCAGAACGTGCCATTGGCCGATTTCTTGACCGTCTCTTTGATCGCCGGCACTAGCTCACTTACTTGCTATCTCGTTCATTGTGCGCCAACACACACAAATTGTCTGCTGTGCTGTCTCGGCTTCGACGACCACCTTAACCATCGCATATAACGCCTTCTACGACTCTGATCTCTTGCCTCTCTTTCACTCGTTGTCTCTCTCCCTTCCACACCTTCGTTTCTAGCGCTTATCTGATCTTCGATACAGAGCACCGAAATCCCGACCCTCATCCTGCCGGCAACAAAAGGACCTATCCACCGGCACTTTTTTGTCTCTCTCAAACTACAGCTCCATTTGCTAGACTCTTTGTTAGAGGAATGCGACTTGGAGCCTCCCATACCGGGGTAAGTACAGCCATGAATGCATGTGAGTGTGAGCGTGCATGTAAATGATACCGTAACTACTATGACTCTGTGATTCCATGGCTTGGGGCTACCTGCAGGAGTGACAAGGCAAGACGCAGCAAACACGAAGCACCAGACATGACCGGAGCAGGAGCAGCACAGCGGAAAACGCCAGTCGATGGACTGGCTAGCTGGCTAGCTGACTAGCTGACTGGCTGGCCTTGATATCTGTAGTGTGGCTGCTTGCTGGCGTCTTCCAGTTCGCATAGCAGCGCAACCCCGCCGGCCTGCGGAATTGACTGCAGATTGCAGAGCGCCAGCCTAGGATTTCGCTGCTACTACCAGTGCTGCTGTCGCTGTGCTCGACCCATCTACGGTGCTAGTGTAAGATAGAGACTAGACAAGCTTGCTGGAACTAGCCAAGTGCCACTGCCTTGCTGCTGCCAGCGAGCTGGTCGATTGAGCCATACAGCTTTGCTCCAGGCCTTAGCCTTGTATGGTTAAAGAGTCACCGATCTGGAGTTGGCTGGGGGCACAGCTTGTGTGCGGAACTACGGCCAACTCTCCTTTCAGACTACAGTCACTACCCTCCACACAATCTTTGACACAACCCTCCACACAACCCTCCACATAGCACAACCCTTTGTCCGCACGCACGGTCTTGCAACCAACAGCCAGTTGCCTCTCGAAAGCATCGACCTATCGCTTTCGAGAACGAGCTGGCTGTCTTGCCCTGTCCGGGCATAATGCGTGCTGAGCAAGGTGGCTTGCCCGGATGCTCAATAACGCAATCACTGCTCTGCTCTGCTCTACCCTTCTGTAGTTGCTCCTTGCTATCCTTGCTATAGCAGTCTCTTGTCTAAGGCTCTGTTCTTCTGCTCGTTTAATACTCTATTATTCAGCACTGCTAGCCGATACTACTGCATGTAGTCAGTTAGTCTAGTGCTACTACCCTCTATCTCTCTATTAGACTGGCTAGTGCTGTGTGGAACTGATGTGCTCGCCTGCAAATCCTAAACCTAGTCTTTACCGAGCTAGCTGCATACCTTCTTTTCCTCTTCTCATAATCATAAGCCAGACTAACTACAAACTAAATATTAGACACTGGATACACTCGCACTCATTACCTCACTTTTGTCTAAGCATCCTCCTTTGAACGATAGAAAGTTAACCTCATACCGCTCTAGTAACCATCCAACATCTATATCAGCAGCTCTCTAGCTTCAACATATCACACCCCATATATAGTGCCTCTTGTAGCCTGGGTTTGTCGTCTGTATGTCGGCGAATAACAACGGCCGCGATACTGACAAAAACCGGCCCCAGGCTCCGGCCGCGCCACAAGAATCTCCACATATCTCGACCCCAACCACCTTTGCACTTAGACCTCACGTTTCGATACACCGCAACGAAGCAGAGATGTCCACGTCATCTTACCAATACTATCGAAACTCTCGATCCCCGGAGCCCAGTAGTGCTACGCCTGCACCGTCAGTCTCGACGACCACTTCGACGCCAGCCAACATGTCCCGGCCATTCGAGCCGACGACTCGACCTGCCTCGGCGACGTCACCTAGCGAGTCCCAGAACCACTCTTCCAAGTATGTAGACCCAGATCTAGACGGAAAGGCCACTAGCTTCATAAACAGACCTGTGACTAACATAACTCGGTGCTTCAGCGGCCTTCCGCCTTTGAATCAAAACAGCTTCTCGCCGTTCCCGCCCGAACAAAGGTCGATTATAGGCGGTGATGCTGGCACTAGTCCTGCCCCGGGCTCCTCGGCCGGCGGCAATGGAACGCTTGGCAGTGCAACAGGTTCAACTGGCACCACAGTCAGCACACATAAGAGAGCTTACCGCCAGCGCCGGAAAGACCCTAGCTGTGACGCCTGCCGCGAGCGCAAAGTAAAGTGTGATGCTACCGAAACTACCAGTTGCTCCGAATGCTCTAGCCGTAATGTCAAGTGCCAGTTCACCAAGGAAACGAACAGACGAATGTCTTCTATCAAGCAAGTTCAAGACCTTGAAAAGCAGATGGAGCGCATGAGAAGAGAAAACATGAGCTTGAAAAAACTGATCACGTCCCGTGACGGTCCTCTTGACATGCCCGACAGCTTCATCGACGACAACGAGAGACTTTCAAGTCGCCTGCCCGAGAATGGGCAAGACCCTTTCAAGAAGCACCGTCCTGCTGCCACGGCTGCTACGACGAACTCGCAGCAGTTTCCCCAGGGTCTGCACGGTCTCGAGATTGCAAGATCTCACCTACGTCTTGCTAGTACTGGGCTCTTTAGACTGCCTCCTAACGCTGGCAATGTGTCATGTGCTATCAAGGGGGCTTTCAACCCACAGGTTCCCGAACTGCCCGACCGCCGCCTTACCGACACGCTCCTCTTCCACTACTACCATTCGGTCCATGCTATGTTTCCAATCTTCCACTGGGAACTATTTCGTGGGAGAATAAACCGCATGTACGAAAGAGAGACAGCTCATGGAGAGTCTCCTGACTTTCTAGCAGTCTTCTTTTGCATTATGGCCATTGGAAGCTTCGGACACAATGATCCGCCACCACGTCACTATGTCCACCGCGTCTACAATCAGGGCGAGTTCCTTGAGGTTGCCCGCAAGTTGGTAGACCCGTGGGCTAGCTCTGGCACCCTGGACCATGTTCGGGCGCTGACCCTGATGACTATTGCTTTGAACGAAGTCAACCTAAAAGCCGGCGCCTTCATGTGGCTTGGTGCTGCTATCCGTGCCGCACAATGCATTGGCTTATATGCCGACACGAGCAGTTGTCTTGGCTATGTTGAAATCGAGATGCGCCATCGTGTCTGGTGGGCCTTGTACGTACTTGATCGCAGTATTTCTACCGAGATGGGACGCCCGGTCCTGATCGACGATAGCGACTGTGATGTCCCGTTGCCTGTCGGCGTTGACGATCACTTCTTAGCCGACGATGGCCCACGCGTACCACCAGGGCTACAGCCTCTATCACACTCGTTCCTTGCTATTGTGCACGTAATGCGAGCCTACTCGCCTATCTTGCGTGTGCTAAAGAAGTCGGAAGTCTCGCCTTCAGAAGTCGCAACCTTTGAACAACATTTCATCACGGCACTGCAGAATTTCCCGGCTGATTGCCATCCATCCAGCATGGAAGGCGTCAAGCCTGAGTTCTTCCCACCGCTAGCATACCTGTTAACAGCTAAAATGATGCTATATCGACACAACCTCAACCCATCGTGCTCGCGTAATGTCCGTCGGGACGCCCTATCGCAATGTATCATGGTAGCCATCGATACGGCCAAGTTGATATCACGATCCATCGACCCGCTAGAGGCTGTCGCCACTAACTTACTGACTCTGCATATCTTCCGCAGCACTCTTTTCCTTGTCCTCGGCGGCTACTTTGACCTGGCTGTTGTATGTGTGCGTGTGTTGCGTAGCTTCCACGGCTGGCGGGATGTTGCCGCACCGTGTAGTCGCTTTCTAGCCTTCTTCGTATCCGCATTTGTCGGAAAGCTCTCGAAGCTTGAGCAAGTGGCGAACCAAGCTCAACAACAGCAACAAGCACCGGGCTTTGCGTCTCGCCAAACATCGATCCCACTGCACATTGAGAACATCTCTATGGATGAAGAGATGCTCGTCTATGTCAGTGCCGACTTGCAAGCCAACATCGACGCTGGCTGGGTCTGGGGAAATGGCTCGACGGACGAGTGTATTGCCCCCGTAGACCCCAACGACCCCCTCGCGCCCCGCAGGCTGCTCCTCTTTCGTCCTCGCGCGCGGCGCCATATAGTGTCGAAGCCCGCACAGGCCTATCTGAGGATGAAGCCTGCGACTGTCGTCGTTGGGAGCGTCTCGAAGTTGCTATTCTAGACTTGAGATCGCCAAACCTCGCCCCGTTGCCATTATCACTAATCAATATGTGGAATATGGCACGACCTAGTGGTGGTGGTGATAGAGATCAGCAGCAGCAACAACAACAATCTGTGCCCCCGACTTCTGGTACTAGACTCGGTCCTGTTCCACAGAATCTATCCCCTGTAGGCTCCATGCACCAGCTGCCTATAGTTAGCGGAGGCGGCGAGCCTATGACTGGAGTCCGATCCGAACCTGTGAACAACACACTACCTCCACCGCAACCAAATCAACTATCACAACATCCTCTACAGCATCCTCAACATCAACAGCACCAACAGCACGGGCAACATCCTTCTCATATTTCTAAACCAATCATGTCTACACCCGCTCCGACAAATCGCCAGCCATCAACGTCAAAAGATCGCATCAGCATTGCGAACATTATATAAAAAGAAGAAAAAAAACATCAAGGGGATATAAGGCTGATTGATTAATGAAGGTTTATTGCGTTTTCTTTCTATTCTCTTGCCTACAAACGCTTAGGTCATCTCGAAGATCTTCCTTCAATATTCCGTGTAACGTTTTTTCTCTTACATATCCTTCTTCACTACTTTGTCACAATCTTTTTTTCAATCTATATTAGTACTTATTTTTCTTCTTTATTATCTTGGTTTTACTATCTACTGCATAGCGGCTTTCTTGGGTTTTTCTTTTCTTCTTCTTCTTCTTCTTCTTCTTCTTCGTTTTCAGGGATTTTATCTTTTCTTTCGTCGTTATGTTTCATTATTATTACTCTTTCTTTATCTACTTTCCTTCATCTTTGCATCTCTCAATATCGCGGTCTATACTAGCTACATCTTTTTCTTTTTTTTTTGCATCTTAAAGATCAAGTGCTAAGAACAAAAAAGAAACCAAGGAGGAAAAAAATGGCAGTGGTTTCTTTGTACACCTTACGATGTGTGTTGGTCATTTGTTGACACGGTTTAATTTGGGCTTTCTTCAGATATAGATTCGGCCTTCATAGATTTTACTTGCTTTCTATAAAACTTGCTAAAGAGACGAAGAATGCGGGATTGGGTGGCGTCTTTTTTTTTGTTGTGAATCATATTGTTCAGTTCTACTTTCTATTCGTTCGCATATACGTGAGATGTTATCTTGTTATATGAAATATATTTTACTATCAATCAAAATAATTATGGCGTATATTGTGTTTCTCGCTTAAGACGATTTGGTCTTGTTGTTGTAGTGGTGGTTGGAATACTCTTCGTGATCGACATTCTTAGCAAACAGCGTGAGTCTTCTCATGCTTGCCCTGCATGGAGTGGTTGTCCTTCTATTGAAGTAGCGTTGTTAGTTGGGAATGAGGGGATATACGTCATTGTTAGTGGACTTTACTCACGTTATACTTGGCATGACCGTGCTTGTTATGGTGGTTGCCGCGTTGCTTGGCAAAGAAAGCCTTCATGCTTGACATGCTCTCTTCATCAATTTGACACAGAAGATCCATGCACGCCTTGACGTCGTCGATCAGCTTATCACAGCGCTGGCGCGTAAAGTCCTCGCGCACCACGACTCGCAAAAGCTTCATCTTATCGGTATTCGGCGCCATAGTGTAGGCGGGAACAATCCAGCCACGGACGCGCAGCTGGTGAGCCAGAGCAAATTCATCGTAGAAGCGCGGCTTCTCTGTGTCCGTCGTCTCATCGGCAAGACGGAAGGCTACCAGAGGCAGACCGGAACCACCTCCGTCGGAAAGAATGACGAAGCCAATGGCAGACAGCGATGCAGCCAGATAGTCGGCGGTACGTGTCAAGTTGGACATAACGGCGCGATATCCCTTTCTCCCCAGACGAATCAGCTGGTAGTACTGGCCAATGATATGGGAGGCACCCTTTGAGAAGTTGAGGGTGAAGGAAGACTGTTCAGCACCGAGATAGTTGATGTTAAACACGAGTTCCGACGGCAAGTACTCGGAAGCGCGCCACACAACCCAGCCGACACCGGGGTATACGAGGCCGTACTATAGAAGGGTAAAGTTAGCGAGCTGACGTCTAATAGAGTGACGTTGCCTAGAAATGTCTCTGTGGCATCTCGGAAATATTAAGAGGCAGCTAGCTAGTTACCTTATGGCCCGAGACATTGATCGACACAACGCGTGGAAGACGGAAATCCCACTCGAGATCGGGCACCACGAACGGCGCCACGAAGCCGCCACTAGCCGCATCAACATGGATGGGTGTGTCGAGTTTTTTAGCGACGAGCAGGTCGTTAAGAGCCTTGACGTCCTCGTAGGCACCTAAAATACAGAGCAATTAGCATTAATCCCAAGGTGAACGCAGTGTAGCGCCGCTTATCGGCCAAATACTTGCCAGTGTAGGTTGTACCCATAATGGCGCAGATGCCGATGGTGTTCTCGTCCACCAGCGCAACGGTCTCTTCAGGGTCGATTACAAAGCGTTCGTTGGTGCAGAATACGTATTTCTCGTCTACCTCAAAGTAACGCGCAGCCTTTTCCCAGCACACCTGCACAGCCGACGACATGATGATGTTGGGCTTGTCGTATGGCTTGCCGGCAGCTACACGCTGGTTCTTCCAGCGGCGCTTCATGGCCAGTACCGCCAGCATGATGGCCTCGCTGGAGCCGACACACGAGGTGCCGACAGCGTGCGAGTCACCGTGTAGCATATGGCTGATCATGTTGACGCAGCGGTTATGGATGTCGGCCGTCTGCGGATACTCCTCGTAGTCAATGAAGTTCTTGGACAAGGCCTCGGTCATCAGCTGCTCGGCCTCTTCTTCCATGTACGTCGTGACAAACGACGCCAAATTGAGCATGGGATTGCCATCCAGTGAGAGATCGTCCTTGATCATACGGAAAGCGACCTCGCGCGGCATTTCCTCTTCGGGCATCTTGTGCCGTGGTAACTCCCGTCCGGCAGCCCGAGAGCCGTAGATAGTCGTGGTATACGAGTCATCGCTGTCTGCCAGTTCCAGTCGTACCTTCTGTAGCGCCTTTGATAGGGCGTCAGAGGGCGTAGACACACCTGAGGCTCCTACTGAGCGAGAAGATGGCGACTGGACCTTGGCAAGATGCACCATTGTCAAGAATAGATAAGTGGAGAGATGGTCAGAGAGGCGATGAGAAACAAAGTTGATATGGACAAAGTTCACCTCAATGGCTGTTGAAAGACCGAGAGTAAACAGAACCGACCGGAAGGCGAGACTCTGCCGTACTATTTATGTTCATCGGGAAAGCAGCTCTCCAATGGCAATAACCATCTTGGGCTAGCGCTTCTACCGCATCTATATCGCATCTAAGACGGGGCGCATCACAATGCTCCCTAGCCTGCTGATTGCTGAGCTGATACTATGCCATTACCATGCCGTCACTATATACATGTACATGTACTATCCAGTCTAGCCAATAAACAGGCAGAGTTGCTAGTCCACAGCGTGATCTGAGGCGGCAAATAGAGCGTTGATGCGCATCTATCTGCATTGCCTGCAGACATCAGCCCACCGGCAGACTAGTTTTGCTAGCACAAAGTAGTACTTTTGTGTCTTGTTTTCTCGGAGCTTTGAATCTTAGCCAGAGACAAAAAAAAGAGAGATCCTCCGCATGGCAAAGAAAGCAGCTTCTTTTTTTGCCCCGCCTCCAACCGCCCGTCTATTGGGCGACAAAACCCGCTATGGTTTTCTAAGACGACATGAGATCAACCCCCAAGTTGCTGATAATGACGGCAACGGTAGTAATGGTAGTAACGGCCAGCTTATTAGAAAATATTCCTGATATTCCATCCCCCGGAACTAGCACCTGGAACCAGTCCATCCTGCACAGCAAGCTAATCCTTACGACCAAGTTGCATATAGAACATTACAACTTGCCTCTTAGCTCATAGAAGCCCAATGCCGGTGATGACAGCTCACATCTCAAATGCCTCAGTTTTCAATCCTCGCAGTCACGTCCTCCGGCATTGGTTCCCTATCTAGCTTGTTCCCTGGGGCTACTAACATCATGATATGTCATGATGTTTCCTACACCAACTACACAAAACGCCGCGTAGACCCGGCATAGTAGCTTGAATGTCAAAAAGATCAATCACACATACACCCAATCTTCTTGAATTACTGCCCAATCAACCACACATCCACTTTTGATTTGCTGATTGTAAACAACACGCAGAACTTCATGATATCGAGAAACAGCGTCTCTTTCTGTGCCATGTGTGACAGTTTCAAGAGCTCATTCTACTTAAACTGACGTCGTCCTTTTATCAGGGTATCCGTACAAAATATGTTCTTATACTGTTACTCCTATATACAATATGGTGCAGCTAGTACAACATTACACGCTGAATACATCTCATCGGAAACAAGATATGCTTGCGCAGCGGCGTACAAGAATTAGTTGTAGTATAACAATGTGTATAACGACGTTCATCATCAGCGATGAGACAATACAGATATAAAAAAAATGAGCGATGTACCACTTCCAGTAAATTTCGAATAACAGACAATCTCTTCTCTCTCTATTACCAAGTATCATTATCATCCAAGAACTACGCATTCCCTCAAGAGTTGAAAAAGAAAAGAAAAAGTATGAAAAAAAGCACAGGCGCTTCTCTATAGAGCTCGTTCAAGAAAATACGTCCTCTGCATCTAACAGAGTCACTCCACCTTGGCTCTCCGCCACCTTATACTGCACTGTAACCACCCCGAGACCCTGAGTTCTGCACTGTGCTCATGACCCTCCGCGTAAAGTCTTGTAGAAGATATGGAATATCACGAATAGCATCGCTATGGGGAAGAAGATCCCAGCCACGGGCGCCGTAGCGCGTGTAGTTGAGCCAGGAGCCGAAAATGAGGTATGCGCTAACAAGCATAAAGGTGCTAGAAAAGTTCAACGTCAGCAGTAAATCCAAAGTACATAGAGACATATCAATCACTTACAGAATGATGAACCAGGTGAAGAATCCCCAGCCCTGGGTGCCGTCGCCACGCGCAACACTTTCACAGGCATACTTAGTTCTCCATGTTAAATGAAGAGTGCCCATAGTCTCGGAGCCCTCATTCTTGAAGCTATCAAATATAAGCGCCGCACCTTCATTGAGGAACTGCTTCTCCTCGGAATCCCTCATCTCCAGCATCGTTGCATTAGCATAATCAACTTCAGCCTCCACTCAGCCTCCAGGCCAGTCTTAGCCATATCGCAGATAAACGAGATGACAGTCTTCTTTGGTAACTGTTCCTTGTGCGGCGCATCGATCGGAGACACTCCACCCGGCAGATTGAGCTGGAAGCCCTCACCGATGTCGTTTGAGCTAATTGCCGTCGCAGTATACTCGAACGCTACACCGCCATACTTTTCCAATTCGCCGGCCAGCGGCACTGCCTCGCGCACGACGGGCTTTTCATCACCTTCGTGCTGTGCACGCTGAATTGCACAAACGCGCGTGCCCTCGGGACACTGTTCTGCGGAAGGTATTCCATCGCCCACGCGCTTTAGTGGCGCACAGATATCCAGCGTGTATGTGGTGTTGTAGACGGCGTGTTCTTCGGAAATCGTGGTCACGACGGAGTGCGGGCCTTTCAGGGTTGAAAGATCGTACTTTTGCTTGTCAACAACTATGTTGTCGCATTGCAGAGCTGCTGTGGCCGAAAACGGCGCTATCAACAGCGCGGAAATGGCAGCCTGTCGTAATGACCACTTCATCGTGATGGGATCTGGTTTGTGCTATATCGAGGTAGTCGAGAAATGTGAAGATAGACTGAAATTTGTATCGTGTGTCGCTGTTGCTGCTGCTGTTATTACTGCCAATATCGCGGGCTGTATGTAGGGGTCGGATTCGAGGCTGTTTGTAGCTGAACTAATACTAGTTGAAACTATCAGACGAAGGTGCTAGCTAGGCTAGCATGTGCATATAGGCTTGCGGCTCCTAGCTAGCTATAACTAGCAAGCACTGGCTCGGTTGTGAATTTAAAAGATGGAGGTTCGTAAAATGGTTAAACTCGAGCGATTACAAGCTGAACTTGCTTGAATAGGCACCAGCAATACGAACAAAAGGCAAGCTTGGCCGTGATTGGTATGTTGACTACCTAAGCAAGAAACCAAAGCCTTGTTGTTTATTTTACTGTCCCTATAGAGAAGCTAAAATTTCAGAAAGGATGACTGAGTTAGGGTTGTGGTCTTTTGACTTTCTCAAGACTAAAGAAGCGAAAAGGTACAGGAATAGCCAAGGCCGACAAGATAGGTACCAATCGTCTTAGGAAATTGAAATATTCACGATCAATCTTCAACAGCATGCTTGTCTTGCTGATGTCGTCATGCCCCAGTCCCAAATATGACCCACATGACGGCTAGCAGCTCGCCCAATCACGTGAAACCACATATGACACGTGTATTTAACCCTAACTCGTGTATTGGGCTTTTCTAGAGTCTTGTTCACATACACATGTAGTTGTAAAACTTCATTTGAAATTCATTATCATTTTGATAAAAAAAAAAGGTCTCATTTATGCTTAAAAAATCATATCAGATTTAATGGATGGTGAAAAGCCCCCAGTTTGAAACTAGTGTAAAAAATAAATCAATGACGGAGAGACATTATGTATTTTGAAGATAAAACCTCCAAAGTGCGACTGTACCAGTCATAAGGATAGCCAAAGATACTGCTTGAAAATAAGAAAATAACCTCCAGATAAAAAAAGTCAACGCATGATCCACGTGAAGCTGACGGGGGAAAAACAAGAAAGAAACAAGTAACAGCGATATAACTGTGAAAAAAAGAAGAAAGAAAAACACCTGAAGTTCGTTCGTAAACCCTTGAGACGCCAAAACCCCGTAACAATGAACATAGGTATAGAAATGGAAATAGAACAAAGCGGAAAATATGAAGGGAAAAGAAAAAAAAAGGTTGTAGAAAAATTAGTACATGAAAGGGAGACGCAAAATTGAAGAAGTAGTAGATAGATCACAAATTTATCGTGTAGAGACCCGAGATGTGTAGGAGTGGTGCTAATGCAGTGTGCTATTGCATGCTTTGTTGGCCCATCATCATGGAATTCTGACGAACTTGTTGAATCTTTCGGTTCGCAAAGTTCTTTTGAGTGTGGAAAAGACACTTTTTCTTGAGAGTGTCGGTCATTTCTTGAGTGATGTTCTCCTGCCCGCCTGCTCTAGCGACTAAAGTATTCATTTGCGTCATGAATAATTGCGTCGACTGTATTCGAATGGCCTCATACTCTTGGGGCGCTAGTGTCCGTAAGACAGACGCTTGCTGAGGAGTGAGAGACATTTGGGCCTGTGCCTGGGCCTGTGCTTGCGCCTGCATCTGCGCCTGCATTTGCAGCTGTGCTTGCATTTGTTGCATGTTTTGAGGTTGTTGCTGCTGTTGCTGAGCAGCGGCCATTTGTTGCATTTGCTGTTGTTGTTGTTGTTGTTGTTGCTGGGCAAGTTGTTGCTGGACAAGTTGCTGTTGGGCAAGCTGTTGCTGCTGCTGTTGCTGCATTTGCTGTTGTTGCATTTGCTGCTGTTGCATGAGTAGAGCCGCTTGAACATTTCCATTACCAGCCATCATTCCTTGTTGGGCCCTCATTATCTGAGCCCTGGCTTGCATTTGAGCTTGCATTTGAGGAGTCATCTGGTTGTTGTTGTTGCTGTTGCTGAATAGCAGCAAACTGCTGCGCTAGGAATTGTTGTTGTTGCTGAGGCGCAACACCATTGGCTGCCATTATGCTTTGCTGTTGACGGAGCATAGCGAGTTGCTGCTGCTGTTGTTGCTGTTGCTGCTGTTGCTGCTGGTTTATTATTCTTTGTTGTAGAATTTGTTGCTGAGCCGGCGTGAGCTGTTGGCCACTGATCATACCGTTTGCAGCGAGCTGCTGCTGGGCTTGCAATGCGGCCGCTCTTTGCTGAGCTTGCATGGCGGAAAGACGAATAGTCTGAGGGACACCCTGACCATTGACTATGGTGGGAGTTCCCATGTTCGAATGACCGGCCATCATGACAGGAGGCGGGCTAGCCTGTGACATCCGCGGTGTTTGAGCCATTGCTGTTCCAATAACAGGAGTTCTGGTAGGTCCCATTGTTGGGGTAGCGTTGGCCATGCGGGGAGTGCCCTGGTTATGGCTTTGATGGCTTCGGGCAGACATGCTAACGGTCATAGGAACGGCGTGACCCTGCATAGCAGAAGGTGGACGAGGAGGACTGCCGGCAATATTGGAATTGGTCTGCTGCATATTGACACCACCAAGCATAGGCGACGAAGCTTGTATAGGCGTCCCATTGCGTACAACAGGTGATGATGCCACTGGCTGATTTTGTTGGTTGAAACGCATCGTGTTGCCTGCCACTGGCATTCCGTTGATTGGTACACTTGACATTGTGGGAGTGGCATTTGGAGGAACATTGTTGGCGAGTTGTGGAGTGCCTTGTGATTGGGAAGCTGTAGCTTGAGCCTGGCCCGACGCTTGAGTCTGAGCCGGGTTTTGCATTTGACCCGTGGCTGGAGTTTGAGGCTGAGGTTGACCCGGGGCTGGTTGGCCAGATTGCTGATCTGATTGATTTTGATTGGCCGGGCCATTGCCTGTTGCTGTTGTTGTTGTTGAGCGAGCATGCGGGCTTTGACCTGTTGCTGCTGGAGTGGATTGACGGCAGCAGCCTTCTTCCTGGCGGCTTCCTTTTGCATAGCCGCAGCCTTCTGCTGAATACGTTGACGCTCTGCCTCGGCGGCGGCAGCGGCGGCAGCAGCGGCCTTTGCTTGTTCAGCTTGTTCCTTCTGCTCTTGTTGCTGTTGTATACGGGCTTGCTCAGCAAGACGTCGGGCGTTCTCAGCCTTAATTTTCTCTTCGGCCTGCTTTTCTTCCTGTGCTTTACGTATATCGGACAAACGATTGAAACGCTCGAATGTCTTAGCAGCTGCTGACGAGTCAGCATCACCATTGGCATTGGCGTTCTGGGTAGTGGAATTCGATGGCCCAAGACGATCATCAAGGATAAGCATATACCGCTCGTGATCAGCAATGAAGGCTTCATCAGCTTCCATTTCAGCGACGGTGCGTTTGCGGCTCTTTGGTTGGGGCATGGCCGCTGAGTGTTTCGAGTGGGAAAAGGCTTCAAGAACCATTATCATGTCGGCAGCATTTTTCACTGGCTCCAAGAACAACCGTGGGGTTGTCTGTAGAAGAATAGAAGCTTCTACTTCGCGATTATTCGATCCGTCGATCTCCATCACATCTTTCTTTTGACGTTTCGCTAGAGGACCGGAGGTTGCTGGCGTTGGCGGAACAGTGGTGATTGGTGTAGCAGGTGGCACAGCTAACGAACTGTTATCGAGAGGAGTAGTAGCCTTGATGAGAAGATCAGAGGCTAATGTTTCGGGTGTTGGGAGCATGACGACTGTGAAAACTCTGGTCTTTGATTTAGAGTCTTTGCCTTTGCCGTTGGCTTCCTGCTTCACCTTGTCCTTGTCGTCACTCGAGTAGCTATCACCCTTTTTGATCTGACTACCATCAGGAACGTAGGGGACATATGGCGAAGGCGTAACGAAAGAATTATTGTTATGGATAGAAGCTTGAGCAGCCTTCTTTTGGGCAAGTTCCTGCTTGCTGGACTCCTTTTCTTGAGCAGCGCTTCTATGGTCGTGTATTTGTACAATTAATGACCCATCATAGAATGCTACTTCAGCGCGCGTGAAGAAGATCATAAGATCATGTGGAATTGTATGTGTTCGGAGGCTTTGAAGAAATATCCGCATTGGCGATTGATATGAGAACACGCTATCTTGTTGGTCAAATTTGAAGTGTGTTGGGTGAAGATGAACTATCAGAGATGGTGGACGGCCAGCATGTTTTTTAAGAATGTATTTCGAGGTGATATCTGGAAGACATTGATTATTAGTATATGATATTAAAAATATATCGGAGCTAGGAAACGAAGCTTGGGTGGCGTACCATATGGGAGGCGCTCTGCAAGCTGGTTGTTGAAGCCATCATGGGCAAGTGATGCTGATCGGAGACCTGCGCTGTTTCTGGAGTTGCGAGTGGTCGCATGATTTGGAGGTTCTATGCGGGTCTTGATCGTTGGAGGCTTGATGGGAGTAACCTGGACGGGAACAATGGGGAGAGAGGCACTTGGTGTACTGTTGATTTGAACCTTCTTGTTGTTACTGGAGGTTGTGGTAGAGTTGCGCGCATTGGTAGCGCCATGTCCGATGAGATTTGCGGACATTCTCTTTATCTTGCCCGGACCCGGAAGGGTGGGCGGATGTACAGGTGTAGCCGCCACAGTAGGAGCCATGGTTGCGACACTGGAGATACGAAAAAAAATATGAAGTGTAGTAGAGTATGGTGTATATGAGCCTGGCGTATAGTATATCGACTATTTGCGGCGTTGACAATGCGATAAAAAATGATCGCGGTGGCGCGAGGCTACCACATGCGATTAAACGTGTAGACGCACGCAAAAAAAGACAGGGCGCCGAGTTGCGCCGAAATGCGACGGATAGTCGAATAGGCGCAAGAGCAAACGATGGAAAATAATAGATGGATGACTCGTCGATAACTATATGGAAAAAAAAATAAGGCCAGATGCTACGCGCAATGGCGTGTGTTTATTGATGAATCTTCGAGAAACTTGATTCAGTAATATTATTCGGAGTATGTCGCATACACCTCGAGAGAAGGCTTGATTGAATATGGTGAAATAGGGAAGGCTCCGGAGGGCGCCAAGCTATCAATGGCGAGAAAATGATGGCAAAGAGGACGATTATTATTGGGAAAAGGCCATGAATAACCCTCAAAGACGATATTGCGACAACGGCTAACGCAAAATTGATGGATTTCGAGATGAAAACATGTATTGAATTGATGGATTTCGTGGTATCAAGGTGTAAATTGATGACCTGTTTGGTGTAGACAAAGCGTGTTCAGCGAAGGTCTCCCTGCAGCGCGAAAGATGTGGGGTTTCACTAGGATAGATCAAGTTTAACATGTACAAATTAGAGGTGCATTTTGCAGCGCGATAAAACAGTTCTCAGCCTAGCATGGGAAGGCCAAAGCTACTAGGTGCTGTGGCGTGGAGTTGGGGCGCCACAGATATTTACCGAAACAAGTCACGTGTACGTAATTAACGCCACGCATTTCAGTAGCACGGGAAATTATAAGTCACAGCTATGCATATGGACACGATAATATTGAACGCAGTAGACACGAATAATACTCGTATTGCATGCCTTCATTCTTAATATCATGAGAGACGCCCATGGCACGTTATTCCTGAGTACAAAAAATCCAACAAATAGAAAACAAAATACCAAATACACATATAAACTCATAGTGAGCGTAGATTGGCTCCTATATATACTGGTGCTTTAGACTTGCACACCACTAATTTCGGCCTTATTCATCGAATTACTCTAACCGCCTGCGCCAGTCGTCTTGCAATCGTGAGCCGTCAACAACAATGATGCCCTTTCCACGTGCTACCCGGTCAGGGTTGCGCCACCATCTTGGCTTGAAAGTTCCGCTATCCTTTTCGGCTTCAGTATCGCTGTCTGCGATGCCACCGCTATCAGCCTCAGCATCAACGACAACAATGACATCGTAGCGATACCAAGATTGGAGCTGGGTAATGTAGCCACCCTTCTCGCCAGATAGGGACTCCTGAAGATAGATAATCTCTGGGTTGAGGGACCGAAGGATATGAAGATGGCCGGTAGTACTGGTAAAATTTAGAACCATTGCATCATTTTCAACCAAGTTCAGGGCTTGGGAGTAGATAGAGTTGTACACGGCCATGCTACTGGAAGGGTGCATACTAAGCTTGATGTTAGCCAAATCTATCATTATCTATCATGTGATACGGATGCAACTTACAGAGGGCTTCCGGCCGGTGACTGTGCTTGATCGTGTCCTATGTTAGAGAACGACGAGCTGAGAGAAGGTGGTGCATGTGGAGTGTCCTTCAAGCACGGGGCGTAAATCAGGACGTAAAGCTTGTTCTTTTCTAGATCAAGGTTCTTAGGGATATGGGATAGAATGGACTAATGAATGTTAGTAACTGTTATCACCATGCTTTGTATATGTCTTTTCGGTTCGCTTACAGCTTGCTCATGAAAGGCTTGATCGCCAAGATCAACCTGCTGGAAGTCGGCGGAAACCACGATAGCGACAGTCTTGCGGTTGCCATGAGAAGATATGCGCGAATGGGTGCTGAGGCGTGATGAGGGACGGTTGATAGTTTCTAGAGGTGCTAGCTTCGATTCGCGATCCTGTGGCTGCGGATCGCTTGTTACGTTCTTGGTCGTTACTTGTGTAGTGGCAGCTACGGCAGCAGCAGCAGCAGTAATGCCGGCGGCGGCGGTGACAGCTTTGTCAGTGTGATTGCGCTTGTCAGCCTCTTCCGACCAGTTGTTGTGGTCAGGGAAGACAGCTTGGCTGTGCTCTCCAATGGGCGATAGAGTGGGATTTATGACACCCGAAATGCTGTCCTTTACATAGTTGTAGATGTTGCTCGGGCTTGATGTGCGAGAAATAGCATCGGAAACCTGCTGGCCCCAGGAAGGCTCGTGATTCTCAGGCTCCGGACCCAGTGTAGCATTTCGGTCACCGGTAATGTTGGCGCTAGCCGTATCATGTTCGGGGACGCGGCGTTCTCGGTGGTTTTCGTACGAGTTGCGGGCGTCGACATCGTCATAGTCTAGGTCAGCCTCAACCTCTTCTTCATTATCACGTTGGCTTAGAACCCATGCGGCAACTCCTAGGGTAGCTACAGCGACTGTGACAGACAACGGTACGATATAACTCCAGGCGCCTCTGCGTGAACGCGACGACGTGCCTTCGGCCATTTAGAATACAATGTATAGTACGATTCTGAAGACAGATTGAATTGGATACAAGTCAAAGGTGTCGAGAGACTAATCGATAAGCGTCACACAATGCGATTGAGGACGAGGCGGTGCGGTAAGTGAAAAGAAAAAAAGACAATCAGAGGAGAATATGACAGAAAGCCGTGATCAGGCCACGGCAGTTCATCAGACGTTCTTCAACGTCACTATATTGGCCGAATCTCCGTAAAGGGAGAAATAGAGGGGTGGGCGCAAATATGAAATAGAGCAATCAATATTGATATCGGGATCGCAAGATCGCAGAATGAAGTTCAGGGCTGGATGACTTTTATTCCAGTTTCGCTCGCTAAGTCGGTAAACTGGATCTAACGCTGGATGGACCCTGGTTGGTCCGCCTGGCAGAAATATTGGTAGCAGAACGTTTAGTAGTATTCTCTGCAACAGAAGCGTATCGTATTTTAGGGACGAGCGGTCGCTTCTCCTGGCGACTTGAGCTATAACAAAGTATTTACACGGTGAAAAATGATAGGAAAGGTCAGAGGATGCTCTTAAACGGGTATAGGTACAAGTTTGGTGATACCCAGTGATAGAGAGAGAGAGGCTCTATTCCGGGCTAGAAACCGCCTACAAAGTGCCTCGGGTAGAGAGCCTTTCACAAGCCATGGACTTTCTAGTGAAGCTCCTACGAATATTTAGCCTCAGTTATCAACTCGAACTGTGCTGTTGCGCAAAGCAGAGTAGCTGGTGGCTGGGCGTTGCTTTGTATGGGGAGCTCTGAGGCGAATCCAGAAATACAGGCAATAAAGTAACCAAGGACCAGGGTGCAATGGGCGCGAAACGCGTTTATGATTGGTTGAGGCGAGGTCTGAGAGTAAACAAAGCCCCACAGAGTTAGTGGAATCACAGCAAAGAAAGCTATGGTGCTTCTCTTGGGCGGCGAAATCGATAGAATAGGCGGATTGGACTCTAAGTGAAGTTGGCCAGAGATGAATGAAGATAAAGCGCGTCGGCGCAAAGGATATCGCGTTTTTTGCTGCTTTTCAACGCACTAAATATATGGGTTCCGGGGTTCGGCTACCAGACTCTCACGTTTCACTGCATCGTCTAAAGGTTGGTCGCTTGATGTGCGGTTTTATATGTACATACATAGCTTAAGAGTGCATATACACGTGCCTGTCTTGGTCAACTGCAAGGTTCGTCATCTGGACTGCCATCCTGCAGGTGATGCACCATGTCTGTACACCTGTTGGCAGCTGTCAGTTCTTGTACAGCATCACGAGCTAGGCACAGCCCGATATCACATGTCACACTGTCACATCTTTCTGAGCATGCATATTGAAGTTTATCTTTTGTATTGGGTATAAATAATGAGTGTGACATGCCCTTGACTTGACCACGAACACACAAATCACGATAAATTAAATATTAAAAGGCTGCAAAAGGCAGAGCCAGTACGCAGTGTGACGAACGGAAAGAGTTTGACGGCTCAACAGCAGGGGAGGGAGCCTTCTCGTTTTTACCACTTGGTGTTTTGGGAGTGTGTACATAAAATATTTACAGCATGGCCAGACCAGCCAGGACGGCAGCACCCATACCGACAACAGCGCCAGAGTTGGCACCGGCGGTGACAACGGCACCAGTGGTGGTAGCAGTAGCAACACCCTATGGCAAAGTTAGATTAACTATCTAGTAGAATGGAGTTGTTATATATGTATATAATACTTACAGTGGAAGCAGCAGTACCAACAGTAGTGGCAGTAGCAGCAGCGGTGGTGACAGCAGCAGAAGCATCGGTGGTGGCAGCAGAAGCGGCGGCGCTGGTGGCGCTGGAGGAGGCGCTGGAAGAGGACAGGGTGATGCTGATGCTGCAAGAAGAGGCAGCGGCCTCAACCTCATCACCGTAGTACTGCCAAATGTCCTGAGTCAGGGCGCAGGCCTCGCAACCCTCAAGGTAAGCCAACCACTCAGAAGAGTCGCAGCCAAGGGAGGAAACATCCTCGATGGTGTAACCTATGTTGGTATGATATGTCAGTATTGTTGATCCTTCAATGTTGTGTCTGTCAAATATAAACTGGGAATACATACCGCAGTCAGCGTGGCAGGTGTAAGCCTCGGACGAGATACGCTTGAGAATGTCCAGGTGCAGGTCGACGGCCAGGACCGAAGAAGCGAAGGCGGCAACAGTGAAGAACTTCATTTGATTTTAGTGGAGGGTTTGATTAAGATAAAATAAAGTAAGTGATCGAATAAATATTAGCGAGTGGATGCTAGGAAACCTTGCGGAGTAGTGAGAGATGCTGGAGAGGGTGAAGAGGAAAAGAAAGAATTGGATTCAGAAGTTAGTGGAACTGTCCTTCCTTTTATCCTGATACCACTTGATGTAGACAATAGGAGACATTTTCTCCATGGAAGAACTTCTATATTCTAGTTTTCCAGGATCACTACAATAGTCTGTCGTACTATCGGTGTCTTCGGTGGTTCTTCTTGCCTTTTTTCATGAGCTCATTATGGCTTGGTCTCCATAGAAATCGGGAGGAAGCTATACGCATACGCAAGCTGTAGAAAAGTAAGATCTGATAACTGTGTCTTGGGTTCCATCATCGCCATGCTCCCTATACCAAGCGAGGAGCTACTACACTAGCTTTCCATCCTCATGCCTCCAAAGAGGACATGGGGGTAGTTTTTCAAGCTGCTAGAGGAGTTTAGACAAAGTGGGAGAAATAAACCGAGTGAACCCCACCGGATCACATGTGGGAAAGACGCTTTGGGATACTCTAGTTCGACATAGAATGCTCCTCTAGTGAACTTGGCGCTCGCACATTACTTTATCATTACGATATATCCCGACGTATAATAAGAATTTCTGGCTATCAATAGATCTCAATATAATTCAAGATGTGATTTATCTATGACTGGATATCATCTTTAGCCCACCCCTTTGCTATACTCATATCTTTCACTAAGAATACTGATTTCATCTATTTGCCATTTATTTCTTGCTCATTAACTCAACATATTACAAAAGATATGCTAATGTTTAAACTTGTTAAGATTTAAAAACCAGAACGTGGTATACGTATGTATACAACATGTAATATGCTTGTTTAATAGACTGACTCCATGGTGGCTCAAAAAAGCTCTTACACTATGGTAGCATCTCTCTGATCCTTCGAGGAACGATATATCTTGGCCGGACATTTGAATGCTAAGCGTTGTGGTCAGGTAATCACCGTGATTCACATGCATGGAGCCAACAACTTTGTTCATCAAGTATATGTAGTATTAACCACCCAACTTCGTTTTATACTAAGTAGTTTCCACAAAGATAAACACCACCGAGAGGTCGCTAGCCATCCTTGGCAATCATAAACACTAGTCTTAGAACTACATGTAATATTCTAGCCTAGTAGTCATATACATGCTTACTTTGAACTAGAGCCGATGTGAATCCTGCTAACCTTTATTGCGGTGTATAGCAACAGAAAGTTTTAGCCTTTACTGTATTAAATGAGGTCCGATTTTCGGCAAGTTGGAGATTTTTCACGAGCCAACAGGCAAAATTTTACGTGCTTCAGCTTCCTTTCTAGGCGCTACTAACTTTGAGCATGGATGATCGAAGCACTCTGACGATATTATATCCATCTTATCAATCTAATCAGATCATCTCTCACCAATCATACACTAGCCAAGCTCCACATCTCGAGTACAGGCCCACTTTAAGCTGTCAAGGTTTGAGAAAGGACCATTTCAATCCTTCCTTCCTAATTCTATCAAGAGGGTACCAATGAACGGTCATGATCTGGTGAGAATCGCTTCAATGTTGGTCCGTTCATTCTAGCGAATTTGTTCTTCGTAAAGCTATGTATGTTTGAACGACATGGACGTGAGTTATTTTCTACCATAGTTACTTAGTCCAAACTAGTAACAACGAAGTAACTGTAACGTGACTTAGCCCTTGGATTGCTGGCGGCCACCGGCAGGCAATATAGTTTGCCACTAGACCTCGCCTTGATACAATTTAATCTGAAATCAGATAAGTGTTTTTATCAGATCATGCGAACTTTTACCCCGTCTACATTAGTTAGTTCTCTTGTCGAGTCTTGACCGCACATCTTACCGGTCTTCAATTAACCATTGTTCAATGAAGTACGGTAACCTACTGTTTATTAGATCATCTATTAGCTAATGTACCAGAGTAGACTATTGCTTCTCACGAACAAATATATCACTGGTTTGGTTTACTCCTGAGGTTTCTATTATATCTGTCATTGTGTCTAATGTATTCATCGGTTTCCCCCAGGTTTCAGCTGATCGACAAAGAACCACATACCATAAATGCCATGTGGCTTATCTACCATAGTCCCATGACCCGATCATGGACTTCTTTCAATATACGGGCTCCAGTCGTACTACTCAACATGCTATATGTGTAAATCTCTACTCGAACGATAAATTTCAACTGATAACATTTTCATTAATCTGGGTATACATATATTTAGCGTATTTATATAAAAAAAAAAGGTTGCCATAGCTTGAGTCTAGATATAACTCTATTTGATACAAGCTACATATGTTACTGTTCATTTTTGCAATTTATTTGCGTTCACTGGATCTATAATCCATGGTATGGGTAATGAAAAAAGTGGCAAATATCATGCCCACATAGCCTAAAAAGAGCTAGACATAAAATGACGGCCCTAACATGATTATACCTCAGTTATGCTACTCGGGACTCCTAGTCAGCCAGGCTTAAATTAATGGTATAACACTACTAACTGAGGGTATAATTTCGTAGAAAATAATGACATGTTACTACAACAAAAGCAACAATAACCGGCTGATCGGCTATACAAAGAACCGAAAGCGTTATTATTATAAAAGCTACAACTAGTCTCAAGCTTACATCTCCGAAGCCGCTCATATAGGTCATATATCTAACGTCACCAGATACCTAGCTTAGCTACAGATTAAGCGATAGAACTATCGAATGCTATTAATTATGCACTCATCAACTCAACCGTAAGTGATACTCTTTGATGTTGGCGGAGAGCCACCACATGTACAGTTTCCATAAATGAGTATCTCATTCTTACGCCACCCAACGCTAATCCAGTGCTTTTAGCCATGTTGTAGGAAATACGATTGAGAAAACAAGACACAGGGGCTCGATCCTCATAATCGAAAACTGATGGCCAACACAAGATCTGATAAGGTCTAGCTAGAAAAGACGTAGAGCCACTTTTACCGGCCACATCATTCTCTATCATCATCTATTAGCCCTTTTACTATTTTCATTATAAGCAACAAAATGTATAGTTATATCTTGTTGATCAAAATTACAAGGTGAACACTCTATCTCGCCTATCGAATACAATCATCTTTGGTCATCCTCGGCAAACGATTGTTGTTGAAACAACCACATTCAAGAACATAATCTAAGTAGGGAACTGTACCTGCATATATAGTGATCATCATTGTAGGAACGTACCACTTAACTTTGAGAATAATAAAGGCTAACCCAAGTGCCTAATGACAACTTTTTTTCCATAAGATTGATACATCTAACAATCTCTCCCCTAGAATATCCTTCCTTCCTATAATTGTTACATGAAGATTATTCATTCTCACACCACAGGGTATAACATAGCAATTCTGGTCTTGTATCTCGAATCTACAATTATGATATTGTACCTAATCGCTCACATTTAAGAGATATATAACTACATATAGATTTGCATAACGTTCGCTCGTGACTTTTCTGCATCTAGAAATATTTGTTGTTGTTTCTTCTTAAAGCTTTGAATGGAGCTTATATCAACTATCATATTAGAGGGTTATGTTAAAGATTTTATCACTATCAACTTTTCAATGTTATTGTCAGGTGATCATTCAAAAGAAGAGTTACAGTTCATGATATTCCATATACTGATCTTGATTATTATTATTAACTCTTTTACATCTACCTGCTAATATTTCACAGCAATTTTAAATTGAAATTGTTAGGGTTGAAGCATGCTAAGGGTTTATCAATGTAGGGTTATAACAGAAAAAAATCTATGACAAAGCCTGGATGCCATATGTGCACATATGACATTAATAAAGAAATTGAACAAAAAAGTATCATAATATGAGCTTTATATAATGAGTTTCTTTGATATTATGATCATTTAAGTTCTCAAAGTAATAAGATTATGTTCCGCACGAAGGATTATGAGAGCTGTATGGTCACGTGATATTAAATTCGCATCTGTACTATGACGCATAGCTTAGTTTGACCCAATAAAAGCATCGCCATCATTAGAGGGACAATCGACATCTGAATCAAACTAAAGTCTTTCTTGCTGCGACGGACTTCTGCTGAGACACACCGCTCAAATCGAAGAAGTTATAATTTGTGTTGGCAATAAAAGCATTGCTTTGTAAAATCCTAAGTAAGTTTATAATCAGCTGCCGATCTTTGTGTGTATTCCAAGCCAGTCGCATCAAAGTGTCAAACAGCAGACACATAACTCAACATGGCTTTTGAGTACTGCCCGGATGTTACCTATAGCCCTAGACCTAACATATCAAGTATCAGTACTCTAGGAAGATATAACTTGCCCGATATGCCTCATGCTGTAACTGGGCCTTCGCCCGGAGTTCAGGCTCTGATCCTATGTGGTCCTGGGTCTTCTTTTACCACCTTCAATACCAATCCCGATGAGAACCCCAAGGCGCTTTTGCCCATTGCCAATCGGCCAATGGTGTGGTATCCAATCGAATACTGCTATCGCATGGGCGTTACGGATATCACACTTGTGTGCCCTGCGTCTGCTAAGGACGCTATGCAGGCTGCTCTCAGCACCAACCCCGTCCTAACCAGTTTGCCACATCCACGTCCAGAGATTCTTGCTCCTGCGGATCTCACCCAGACTATGGGCACCGCCGAGATTCTTAGACTTCCCGAGATCCGTTCACTAGTCAAAAGCGACTTTGTGGTTTTACCATGTGATCTGGTGTGTGAGCTGCCGGGTGAGAAGCTTCTTCATGCTTGGATGGTCCAGGGTGCGAGCCAAGGTGATGCCATGGGCTCTCAAAAGCTCATAGGTGAAGAGAGTGTTATGCGTAGCGGTGGTATGAGCGTCTTCTACGAAACTCGCGGCGAAACCCCCAAGATCAAGGGCGAGGAGACCGACTACATCGCCGTCAATAGAATACCAGCTTCTGCGGCATCAGTTCACAAGGGGTCTCTGCTTCCTGACATTTCCAATCTCGTCTTATCCATGCCTACCGACTCATACAAAGATGTAACAGAAAATAATAAGGGCTTCCCTGTTCGCCATAGCCTGATTCGGTCCTTACCTCGCACACGCTTCATGTCTTCTAAGCGTGATGCTCATATCTATGTTCTGCCTCGGTGGATTATAGATTTTGTTGAGAAGAACGAGCGCTTTGAGAGTATAGGCGAAGATGTCATTGGATGGTGGTCTAAGGCCACCTGGCAGCAGGGCCTGGGTAGCAGACTGGGCCTCGGTGGTATCTTGAATCCTAAGAACAATGAAGATGCACCTGCATCTCATGTCGGTAGCGATACTTCTTCTGTGGCTCCCGATGAGACTGAAGCCATAGATTCCAAGAAGCAGGACTCTGCTATTAAAGACGACAATGAACCTGTCGCCCTGCAAGTGCCTGTTCCTCCCATCCAGGCCTACATCCACCCTCAAGATCCTACCGGCCCAATCATTCGTAGAGTCGATACTGCCAAGCTGCTGCTTCATGTGTCACTACAACTGGCTAAGATACCATCGCTTGAAGAGACAGGTGCTGATGGTGCCTCTCCATTTGCACACGCCCGGAAGGTCACATACCCTGAGGGTGTCCGCCCAAGGACTACCATCACCAAGACAGACTCACTTGTCGCTGACAACGTGACTGTCGAGGAGAAGACATCTATCAAGGAGTGTGTTGTTGGCGCCAATTGCCAGATAAGTGAGGGTGCTAAGCTCGTGCAGTGTCTATTAATGGACGGCGTTAAAATCGGCAAAGGCTGCAAGCTCACCCGTTGCATTCTTGGCAAGCGGTGCGTCATCGGCGACGGCTCCGTCTTGACAGACTGTGAAGTTCAGGAAAACCTCCTAGTTGAACCTCAAAGTAAGTCACACACTACAAATCTATCTCTATACTGAAATACATGCTAACATGTCTTGTTAAAAATCTTAGCCGAACAAAAGGACGACCGTCTCATGAGCTCCGAAGGTCTAGAGGCTTCTGACGACGAGGATGAAGCGATGGAGGATACACAGGACGCCAACGATGATGCATGATCAGCAAACGTTACCATGAAATCAAATAACGTGAAGACATAAAAGTTACATAGAAGATATCCGAAATAAAAATGAAATTCTACTGGCGAACTACATGCCATCATTGAAATCTAGCCAATCCAATGCCACAATCAATACTGAAAGTACTATTGCAGATATATTGCCGTATTATACATGGTCAGTAGTGAATATATGAGTATAGGTAGACAATATTCCCAAGATGGATGTCAAATGCGCCCTGTAGAAATGAAGAACCTGGTGACATTCATAAGGACAGATTCTGATCCTTAACTTACATTACCTCACAGTCACTCGTTTGTGACTCGGTGGCACATTGTCCCGTGATTCAAAATGTTTCCAATGAACATTAACCAATTGGACAAGGTTAGCCAGCAGTCACATCTTTGGTTGTTTGAACTGAACCTGGTCAAGAATACCTGTTGTGGGATTAGCAGAAAATCACCAACTATCAAGCAACCAACAACATGAGCTTTCCCTAATTAGGTATGAAAATCATGCTTATGAGTAAACAGCGGCCTTGCCTCAAAGTACTTTACCGAATTGTCGGGAATAAATGTAGTTTCTCAATGGTTATTTGCCTTATTATGGAAGTAGAGATACTGTAGGCAACGAGGAAACCATGGAGAAAGCAACACTGTAGGCTGTGATCAAGAGGTATATTGTAGTAACCCCTCACCCCTGCGTCTCCTGTATCCGAAACTGAGGCTGAAATAGATATGTTGGTGATAGAATACATCAATGGTCAGATCACCAAATCCTTTGTGATACCTGCGCTGTGAAGTCATACATGCTGGAGATCTAGCGAATGCTCACGTATTATAACTATAAATGGTATATAGCAGAACTTGAAATCATATCTCCAATACATAGGCTTATTAAAGTCATAGCCTGTCATATAGGACTGTAGGCTATTGAAAAAAATGGTGCATGAAGAAGCAGCGACTTATCGTATTTCCTCAATCCATCAAGCAAGTACTTGAAAAAATATATGTTGATTTATGAACTTCATACTGTAGGAATGGCAAGGTACACATCCAACAATGTGATAGCTTCCTAATCACATTTGATTGTACCAAGTATGTCGAGAACAATAACTTGATGTGACACGATAGATGTGTTACTTCTACACGTTGCACTAACTAGATTCGTAACAGGGTTTGTAGCCAGTACCTCAAGTTAGGGTTATATCGATACTGAATGTATCTATCTATCTTCACAATGATTCTCTTATCTAAAAGAAATAATTTGTTTCTACTATCATTATTCATGTGATGTATAAAAGTAATGATTTGAATATCAAAACCCACTATCATATATACATTATTTACATAGCATGTTGGTATGACATAATAGTATATCAGCATAGCTAACTGATTTTGGTAATTACTAACAATGTAGTAGCTTTGGAGATATCAAGGAGTGTATAGTCTCGATTCTAAGTCGCTAGTAACTTGAATGTCTTGTAGTTAGTGTATGTGAAGTAGTAAATTGTATTCTCGCCATCGAATCTAATAGTTGCGATTTTGTTCAAGATATTGGGTTTTCGAGATAAAGATGCTATTACAACAAATGTAACCATGAAACTTTATACATATAAGAAAATATACACCATTTCGTACGACATTGTACAGCAGCTTGATACACTCGCAACGCTCTGTGCTACTTTAGCGTCATGGCGTTAAGACTTGCTAATCGACGTAACAAACGTTAAACTACATTGTCTAAATCATGGCTAGACAGCACTAAACCACATAGTCTAGGTACTCACAATCACGTCCTCGAATTATTGTGGCATGTGACGATGAGCTATCCGGTTCAGTAAAATAGAAAGTTCGTGTAAGTACATATTATGGTGGCTAAAGAGAAGTTTTTGGGTGTATAAATTAGTCATATCAAAATAGAGAATAGTCTTCTTATGAGTTATTGAAAGTATCATAGATTGATCAATATCATATTCGGTACTTCATGAAGCATATCTATATAACATATGACATCAATGAATCGGTATAGAATTACCCAATTAAACCAACACAGTACCGAACTTTGCATATTAATATATACCAGGCGAATATGCACTCATAATAACATTGAAAGCCTCACATGACACGGAAGGCGGTCAGTCCTCCTGCACATTCATGGCACTAAGACTCACCGACATGCAACTTCATGCTTCTACGCATATGCTACGACTTAGCTCTAGATACACATGACCTGATAGGTCTATCATTTAAGCTCTTTTGTGATAGTCATACTTGCCAGCTGTAGCTGTCACTGCAGGTCTCGCACACATTGCTCCTTCTATACGCAAAAGAAAAGAAGCCAATGCTGCTCGCGGCCTACATAGTAGCCTTGGCACATCTTTACTAATACTATGATATGCACAAGTATGTCTCAAGATGCTGCAGATGAGCCGGCAAGTATTGGATACTTGAATGCACGCATACGAGGCAAATATCAGACACGGCACCCGGCCACCAGAATTATTTCTTACAGCCCACACAGGGCAAATAACAGCTAAAAAAGAGTAAAGAGTGTACATACAGACACATTTACACTGTTTGGGGGTGCTTTTGTAACATAGCATACGGCATCTTCTAAGACCAGATACGGGACCATACTCAGAAGTTCTTGTCTATGTTGGGTAACTCGTATACAAGATATATTCTCATTGTTTTTCTTTCTTTCTCTGTATCATTTCTCATTATTCACACCATCGTCCAACCGTCTCCTCTTGCCACGATGGTTTCGCATCGCTAATGGCACCTTGGAGTCCGCGAACATGAGTGGCTGGCTGGAATGTATATCCGGGTGACCCGACCACACAATCATACAGAGAGCCTGAGACAATAGCATTTGGCATCAAAGCAGATATATCTTGCACTAAACGCTTATTTATTTCTCGTCCTATCGTTCTCTCATTATCTATTTCTTGGTGTGCAAACCGGATTTCTACGGGGTCCTAGACCGGCGACGAGGCCTATGTCTCATTAATAACCAGCAAGATTGAGTCAGACATTTCGAGTACAAAAGAAGGAAAGGGAGGGAAAAGGTCTCTTGTTGCAATTCTTGCAAAGAACGCATGAAAGCGTTTGAACGTTACGTGAGCCTAGGCTCTTAGAATCCATTCTGGAATCGGGCACAGAACAAAGACGCCAGAACGGATGTCCCAAATGTCTACGACAACTATAATTGAGTCTATTGCTTTCATGTTGATTCAGATATCTCGCTATACACCGGATAGATGGTCGACCCGTCTTGTGTCTACTGGCCAAGGAAATTATGGATGGGCAGGCGGTCTGATGCAACCTATGCGTGTCCAACATTCCAGTGATATGCATAATGAAGTGAAGTGATAGACCGCCTTCTGTATTTTCTAATCCTTACTTGCTTTTTTGCATCTTTTTCCGCAGAGGCGGCCAACCTCATAATGAGCGGTGAAGCCCAGGAAGTTCTATTCTCGATATCCTATTGCAGTAGCAGAGTGGTAATTACAACTTGAGTGCATCTTGATAACCAATTCATGGCGTGGGGAGACGCCGAGATATAACACAGGACGCAATATGCATTTGTCTGGCATTAGGGTTATGTCTGAATGGGGGCATATCGGGTGAGTATCTTGCTTTCCGGGCAGTCTAGACTTTGACCACAAGTTGGCTATGAGACTTACGACTTCAAATAGGCTTGGTCCGAAAGGGAGATAGAAGAGGCGGGTAGCATGGTGTCTTTCTTCATAATAATGCAAGTCAAGCAAGTAATAAGAAATGCATGCTCAGCAACTCATGGCCAGACCGAAAAATTAGGCAGCCCACGTCGCATCTGACATGATAGCCAGTTGATGGGATCTTGGAAAAAAATCTGTACAGATGTATATCGCCACATTACTATTGAAAAAGGTAACCAAACCGAAGAAAAAAAATACAACAACAGTTAAGAACAAGAAACAATGGATACTCTTAGCTACGTATGTGACTAGTCATTCCTACTTGCTGAGTATACACTATGCCGATATAATTTTTCACTTTGTCTGTAGGATAAATATGATAGTAATGGATAATATCCACAATTGGACGTTATATTCCGTGGAATATCTAGGATTACTCGGGCATTAACTTAGACAAGCCGGACATGATATAATGTATGCAAAAAATTAGTGTTCCGGTTACACCTCCTGACTAGTCATGCCACCAACGACAGTCCTAGCATCAGGATACATACTAATATACTACATATGTATATGTTTTCAAGGAAATCACCGAAGCCTGATAGTCATGATGTTCTACGAGATAGTGACAATTGATTGCAAAATCCAACAGGAAGCTTGGAATTACAAATATAGTCTCTATCTGTATATTACTGTTCTGATGGCCTCCCGGTGGTTGACAGGCCTTAACTCCAGAGTATGGCTAGTCATGATCCGGAAGGAGGAGGTCCCGTCTTGCTCCTCTTCCCACGTTTCTTTCCTTTTTGTTGCTCCATTATTGAGATCTATCACAGTCCGTGCAAACCGAGCCAAAGAGTGAATAGCAATGCACAATGAGATGATAGTAAGATGCCCAAACCCTGATGCTTGTTCTCGCCTGCCTGTGGGCAGCTTCAGGAAAGAGATCTACAGCATTGCATGTCGACTTGCATGTATCGTTTCACTAGGCTAGTAACGAGGCGGAAGACACGAAACAACATGATGCCCCAAAAAATCAACAAGAATAGAGCATCTATGTAGAAGGAAGAGCAAGGGCTGGTTCTCATGTTAGCTTCAACGAGCTCATGAGCCCTAGGCTGACGATGCTAGGTTGGAGCGGCATTGAGCGAAATAGCCCACAAGTTGACATATATTTGTCGGTTACTAGCTCATTCTGTGCCTGCCATAGTGTAGAAACCGGAGGAGGCTAAACTAAACGTAGAGCTTAGAGGGCCAATAGCAAGTACAATGCGAAAATCATCAAATAGAGTTTTGCACCCCAGTGCGGTTTACAGGGGACCAAGGCGTTGTCGTGAGTGCTGTAGCGTCGGATCTAGTAGGTCTTAGCGGGAAAGCTTCAGTGGGCCACCGCCTAGAGGGGTTGAAGTGTGCAGAGACGAAATTAGCATGGTACTAGGAAAATATGACACCCTGCTAGTGGTTTTTCTTCTTTACTTTTTGCAGCTTTGGTCCGATATGACAAGCTGAAGACAACAGGGAAAAAAAATCAGAAAACCAAGATGTTCGCTATTATAGTGGTGGTTGGGTCTAGGCAATTGTTTACGTGTGACTAAGCTTTCAAGCTAAACTTCCACCGTTCGCTAAGATACAGTGGTCGATATGATAGGAAACCCTCCACGATCCTGGCAAAGGTACCAAGTGCAGGCTCTGTCATTTTAGTGCCTCGATTGTTTGAGTCTTTGGCTTCTCTAGATCCCGTAGGCTCTTATGAGAGCAAAAGCGAAGGGAAAGAAAGAATCGCTTTTGCTCCCGGCCGCGTACTCCAAGAGAAGCCATCTTACATTTGAATACTGCCACTACTAGCATAGCATAATACAATCGTATACTATATTAACATGTATGTACTTGTACCCTAGACCATCGATTGTTTATTTCAAGCAGGGAATGACCTATGAGCTTCCGTTCGGGACTGCGATCGACCCGATTTGGACGATCTCGGGTGGTACTGAGACTGGAGACGTTCCTCTTTCAGCTGACCATCGTCTTTATACCGCAGCCCGTAGCGTGTTTTTTTCTATCTATGACTACTACCTAGTTCCAGGACCGTGTATCTACACACAGTGCTTTTCTGGCTTGTAATAGATCTAGAACGTCCCGGAGTAGGAAAAGGAATCCCCTCGCACATACTAGGTAGTAGGCGGGGAGCTTGTTGGCGAAAGCCGGAATGCCATGCCGCACCTGCGGAGATCTTAACCTAGCCGTTGGATTTTGGTAAGTGTGGTTTTCTCGTGTAGGCGGGTATAGACCGAGAACATGTATCTGGTTACTGGGTTTACCCAGTAACCAGGCGCTGAATCCGTGGAGGGGCCCGTAGGTTTGTATGCTAGCCCGCCTGATCGTCTGTAAGCGAACAAAAAGCGTACACAATAAACACCGCACGTAGCGTAGACCAAACAAGAAAATATGACAAGATAAGTGTTCATTCAGATGGATCGCCAAGATGGTGGTCAAAGCACACGGCAGGATCAAGACAAGAAAGAGCTTACTAGTTGTTACTCTTCTACTAGTCAAGGCTTGGCTTTGGTTGGTATTGCTAAATGTGGCGTTGGCTCAGTTTCCAACACCATAGAGCCTATAGAAACTGTTTCTGGAGCACTTCATTCACTGGACTAGTCAGGGGAGCAGTGAACTTGTCAAACCGGAAATAGAGCACGGCATGCACCTGGTATCAACCAAAAATAAAGAAGAAAAAGAAGTCATCCAGAAAGAAACAAGATATTCGACAGGCGAAGATTCCACAGCTTCCTATCACAAAATGGATAATCACCAACTTCCAACAACAGCTCCTTCCCACTAATCACCAAAGCATGACTATTATCACAATATCGGACATAAGCCACCAGCGGGAAACCCCGAAATCCATTTATGATTTTTGTTGTTTACACAAAGTCTAGACTCATGGACTATAAATTTACTCTACTTACTAAAGACATGTCATCTAGCTATACTACCTAGCTATCATGACCTATCACCTACATGGTGCTAACTATTATAATAAGCCGTCGTCTACCCTCACTAAGGAATGCGCATTTTCATAGTCTATCATGAGCTTTGCTCAGGATCCTAACCTCGACATCCTTTAGACCCAGCAAGCCGCATCCTATTCATTCCTAACTTCTTTGTAGTCTCACAAGACTAAGCAGTCATGATACTAATCAAAGAAAAGCACTTCCAAGCCTCGGCAAAAACGCATACTACGTAGGTTTTGAATGATAGATAGGATTGAAAATCAACTAAGATAAAGAGCATAGCCTATACGAAAATATGACTTGTCAATTGGAGCTACTCCTCGGCCAATGTCTAAAACCCCTCATCTTACTTGAAGGTTGTGTTCATGTACCGACAGGCTCCCCAATAGATGCTAACAACAACGAGGCTATACAGATAGCTGGTAGTCTAGGCTCCCTCTTTTGGCCCTTTAGAATTTGTTCAGAATATCCGATATCAGAATTCAACTTTCTTTTCTGTCATCCTAGACTACACAGCAGCTGAATCAGAAGCGAATGGATAAAAGGACTTTCATGCACAAAGCCATTACATACATAATAGCCAGCATTGCTTCATCCTACGGTCTATATGTTGTAAGCTTTGCTGGCCTTTCAACATGTTCTTTGCATGATACTTCCTTACAGCCATGTTTGAGGGGATTATACTACACGAGAAACACAGCACGGAAATTTTATTTAATCATTCAAATAGGTGGTTAATCGTGATATCCCCGTGGCTGTCGGTTAGTCAGGGAAAGCCTGTTCAATTCTTTTTTTTTACATTTACATATCTAGTCCAAATCCTCACTAGGCCTACTCAAGCTTAGTTGGTAACTTTGACTTATCAGGACGACCTCAACAGTTTGCTTCATTAAAGCTCTAGCCAATGCTTAGCATGCCATCATATCAAGCTACCAAGAACCAACAAGTTTATCCTGACAAAGAGATCCATAATTTGCCGTTTCTTTTCCCAAGAAAAAAAGCACGTTCTAAGCGAATCTTCAACTTGCTTTGCTTTAAGCTCTACTACGTAGCCAAGCCCAATAGTGAACGTGCTGCTCCCACAAGGATATGCTCCGTATGGGCTTGTTGGTGGCAAGGTTAGCATTTCATCAGTGATAGAAGCCCCTCATATCATGAAGTCCGTTCGATAGCTTGTGGTTTGAATATTTAGGCTCTGTAGAATTTTGAAAAACGAAAAATGCAACCTTCCTATTTTGCATCGCTATTAAGCATATTTGGCTGTATTGGTGGGGTTACATAACCCTAAACATGGTCTTACTATCTAATTTACAACGTTGAATTTCATGGTTAGTTAGCTGTAGAGAATAAAACATGATAGCATGACATGCTGAAACTCTTATACTAAAGAAGATGTTGCAACAAAATTGGCGGCCAACCGCTTTTACCAGCCATCTTCCTTCGTCAATGATTTTAAGTTTGCGGATTTTTAACCATCGCTTCATACATACTACATGTCTGTGATGCTTACCATGTCTTCTATATATTTTTCAATTCTCGCTCCTGGCCGTTATAGCCCGTGTTTTTGTCTCAATTTTCTCAATGCCGTGCCGTGTATCTCGGTTATATTTCCTATAACAACATATCGTTGCAGATAGTAGCATGTACGAGTCATGATAGTCTGTACAGAATAGATATTGAAAGTCATTAGGGGCTCGCTAACGGTTAGCACTTGAACACAACTCATGTTGCCAGCAAGGGCTGAATCATGATGTGGATATTCAGAACTCCGGTGTCAATACTACTATACAAACGTATAAACCCACATCATGGTATATGGTATATCTAAGGTGTCCTGTGTAGTCAACCATTATGCTATACTAGATACTTGAGAAACGCATTGGAGTGACTTCCTCTGAAGAACGTATTCATGATATGTATAAAATCCGTGCTCAGTAAATTCTTATCCCGCAATGGTTAAATGTTTCTTACACCCAAAGATTAATATGACACGGAACAGTGCGATGAGATTAAAACACTGGGAGAGCGACCGTCTACTACGCCACGAGTCACCTTATTCTTGTTGTTTGACTTTACAGCTGTGTAGATCTCGATTTAGCATTGCCCCATGCCGACATAAACTATAGCGACAGGTTGCAATCAGTTTAGCACTGTCTCAAAGCTACCTAGTAGAAATCACAGCTAGGTCGTGGTGCTAACAAACAACTAGTTGTGGTATGGGATGATCAAGACGTAGCACTATAGGGTATTAGCTAAATGTGATCAAGACGTAAGTAGAGCAAGGATCATATGTAGACAAGACGTGGATCAACCCAGTCTCTGAATGTGAATAACATATGAATATTATAGAGAGAAGAGAAACACCTGTCTAGATCTTGCCCTGTAGAATATGTCGTGGGTTCACTGGCAAAAAAGGATGTATGTTCTATTTTTTTATTTGAAACGAATATAATACTACTCTACGACATATAACAGATTATGTGTACGAATACATCTATGGCAAGCATCCCTGATGGCGTTTCTTTTTTCTTTTCTTTTCTAAACTTCGTCTTGTATAGGGCTCTGTTAGGAAAAGAAAATTTGTGTATGAGGCAAACTATCAAGCAAAAAGGGAGGCTAGATGCTAGAGCTAGTCAAGAGGCGGAAAGAAAAATAAAGTATTGTACATATAATTTGAAGGGATGGGTAATTGCGGATGGTCATGCTAGAATGCCAACAAAACGCTTGCTTGTTAGTACATATATGTGCACAATGTCCCATGTATCATTGAGGAAAATCTCACGCTATAACTACCTTGATCTGCATTAAAAGCTGAAAGTACGGGGAAGAGAATCTCTTGTGGCTCAGGACATGGCGTTCTGGCCCGTAGATAGACAAGATTAGATGGATTGTTGTGATGTTAGCCCCAAAACAATTGTAATCTACTTCTATTATCTTCCCTCCGTATTGATAGCACGTACAGATACATATGCTTTTTAAGCTATTTACAGTTGCCAGTTTTCTTGACAATGATGCGTGCACATCCCTTCACACGATACGAGCATGCTGTGAGGAAAATGCGTGTATCAGACTAATATATGCAGAAAACATTACAAATTATTAGTAGTAGTTAGCTGGAATAGAGTCCGAGACAGTAGCGTAGCGACAAGATCTCCAAAATAGGTGAATAGCAATAACAAGGGCAATTGCAGGATTTGCTCGTGAACAGATTGATGGTATGAAGTTGGTAGAAGACGTTATCGTTCGTCGTTGAAATAGCAAACAAGTCCAGGTCGATTCGGCATCAAGGCCGATAAAGCCTCCAAGCCCAAATATTAAGGTTACGTGCAGTGTGCGATCTTGCTTGGTGTGCTTGGTTGTCAAAATCTAAGATGTGCTGTGTTTCAGCACCACTATGCAGTTTCTGTCGTCATATCTACGTAAGTGTACGTGGAAGACGTCGATTTTCTGGAGAACAGAACGATTTGGGGGAGAACGAAGACCTGGAAGAACAACCTCTAGTAAGAACATGGCTGGAGGGTCTTTCTGGGCTAGCCGAGCAGGTGGCGTTTTTGAAGTGTTTTCAAGCCACTTCGTTGGTTAGAAGCCGCCTGAACTTGGCCTGTGGCGTCTCATGACTGGTGGCGTGTCGAGCTACATGCTACATATAGAAACAAGATATCCTCACTATAGCATGTTGATTGGTTGAAATCGCGAGGTCTACCCAACCTCCAAACCCGACAGCCTGGAACGAGGTTGTACATTAGCGTAGTAATTGTGCACAAATGGAAGTGATCATATAAATGGGGCTAGTACAATTTGGACTTTGAGCAGCTTAATAGCTCTAAACCCTAATGGTGATAGCTTGCCTATTACTATGCCCCTAGGACAGATCTTCTGATCTCAGGTTCTTCTCTCAATTATCATATCCATTCCTAAGATCCGGCAAATACCAGTCCCTAGGCTCTAGCAATATATTACTGCTGATTAGCTACTAGTGTCCTATTGGTAGTAAATATCTAGGTCATTCTATCAAAGAGGGCTATATTACATGATCAGCTACACTTAGCTTGTTACTATGTACATTCAACACATTCAGTATGTGATATATACAAATAGTTTATATATAGTTACAACCCGTTTTCAAAAAACCAATACTACAGCCCGTGTGATGAGCTATATTGCTCTATCTACCACCCGCGATGTGTTCTTTCTTTCGATATACTACCCTATACAAAAATTAAGAAAGGTGTATATGTATATTGATCTTGAAGATATCCCTGGTTACGACGACGAGTAATACTACAGCGGGAGAACGAGTTCCTAATCAAATGAGCGACACATCCTCCTAGCATAGCTATGCTACACCAACTAGCTCTTCAGAGCTACGAAGTCACTGTCATAATCAATTTCCGTCTTGCTACGAGTCATGTTGACCAATATGTCCAAAATCGGAAAGTGTATCAGGCATCGTAATAATATTACGAAACTTGGAACTGCCTATAGCGAGTATAGATGCCGCAGTTTCTTACAATAAATTTGAGAGCGTAAGAATTGATGTTTGAATTGTGGTGAGATTTTTTTTTGATATACTGTTCTATACCTAGACTATCAGGCTTGGAATCTACTATGGTCTACCACAAATCATAGCCTAGCAAGAGTCTTGTTTTTGGGTTAACCATGAATTGACATACGGTGGTGGTGGTCAAGTTTGGGACCAAGTTTATACATGATATTATTTTTTAGTTGAGTTAGATGTTAGATGCTAAAATACTCATAAATCCGTATGGATATTGGATGATTACTGAAGGGATATTATTTCGTTAATCACATATAGTTAAGTACATATATATTACCAAGGTACAATACCCTGATGTGCTATTTTATATTTTATTTATATATATTCTAGAGCGAAAATATGAACAAGAAACATGGTATCAGAGAATATCAGTAATAAATACAGAAATAGAGATAAATAAACAAAGACAAGTCAAGAAAGGGATATGTTGATGGAGTGTAACTAGTCAGTCCACAAGGGATAGCGCAGCCACAGCACATATTGAAGATTCTGCAAAGGGCAGCCACATAAAGTGTTTACTTTTTCTTATATCATTTAATTCAAATATTTTTCTCTTAAAAGGCTTGCCAATGATGTATTAGAAATAGTAATGCAAAAATAGTGGCGTGCTCCGAAAAATACCCTTCGGTTACTTTTGTTACGTTTAACATGGTATATGGCGACATATTTTTGGCGCCTTATCGAAAAACTCGTTTGCCAATTATACCAGCGATCAAAAACGTGCCGGCTAATCACGTTTCAAGAGTCGGGTGAAGTGCTAAGTTGGTCACATACGTCGAAGCTAAATATACAGATTTTGAAAATATATTCAGGCAACTAACCAACTAACATAACACGCCCTCAAAGTCCGAACATTAGAACCCATGGTTCGAGACTCAGCTGGGAAGTTTAAGCAAACAATGCCATGTATAGTACTTCGTCTACCTGTACCATGTACCATTGTTTAGTGAGAATTGGTTCCAAATCGTCGGATGCTCGGCTCTATAAAATTCTGTCACCTCACTAACTCTCACTAGTGCTGCTGCATGAGACAAAAAACAAAAAGACTCTAGGCTTTGCTAATGAATGACAGATAATTGCAATGCAGAGCGCTGAGCCATTAGAAAAGAAAGCACTATTGTGGCAAGCGATTCGGACTTGTGGAAGGCTGGTACACGCATGGATAATGTATTCAGAGAGTGTATCCGAGTGTGTACATCTATTAGACACAATATATGTATAAACGTATATGTATGTGTATTAGTATACACCACATTTATATCATGCTGGCCTTAGATAGTTCCGAATCATCGCCCGTAAATATGCATGTATTCGACCGCTGCTGAGTATGCGTCTCAGCCTTCGTGCGTTTCATGTTTCGGTGACTGAAAACTTACTACATGCAGGCCGGCTACCTAGTCATGTCGAGAGGCAATCGCAAGGGACTAACCGTTGCTACTTACTGTTATATCATTATTTGAAGAATACTGGGCAGTAACGAGATGCAATGTACGTATCAAGCGTAAGCTCGATTCTAAATGTACATACATACATAGTTTTACATAATCTACTATGAATAGCGCATCAAAAGCGCCTCAATGATGTTCATACATCCATAAAGAGTATGGTTGCCACTTTGGGCTAGTAACATGTTTAGCTAACAATTGCTTGTTGTACAATAATTAGAGGATAAAAAGTATTCTGGTTTTAGTTGATCAATATGGGTGGCGAAACTTCAGAAAAGCAAGTATAAATATGAACAAGGATGTAAGAAATACTTGGTCTGTACATAGATAATTCTTTATTTTTCATAAACCCGGTCATGTTTCTTATTAGTGGTGGTTGGCTTTATCGTGTATTTGTAGTAGTACTTCTAGATACATACTTACAAAGTAAATAGTATATTAACGCTTCTTTGTATAGTAACTCGTACACTCTGCCACGCGAGACCTTCAAAAGAAATATGAACCGCAGGTATCTAGCTATATACGTAGTGCAATATATGTACATATAGTAGCATTTTATCCTAGCTATTGCTTATTATTGTTTGGATCAGCACCCAGCCCTGTTTGATCAAGTATCTATAAATTCGATAGAACTTGGAGGAAGTAATGAGAAACACGGCAAAAGAAAACTGCAGTGGATATCAAGTCAGGGAAAGGCAGGAAAAAAAGGAAAGAAACACTATAAACACACATCGTAGGTCGGAATGGCCGAATCACATGTAGTTGGAGGAGTAGAGTCTTCTTGGTCGTCCACTTTTTCCATCATAATCAAGACTCGGGGATGTTAAGCAATCCTAGAGGCAACCATGGAGAAGCTTGCATTAGTACGCTTTCAGTAAAAAATTAGTCCGACAGTATATGCATGTAACATATGTATCAACTACTTGATCTATGAGACCATCTTGCCATGAATCCTCTGGCCTACAGATGCCGTAGTGTTTCTCAGCGCTATCACAGACAAAATAATGACTAGTAAGATCCTAAGAATGTAGGCTTTCAGATAGAGATTAAGATTCGAATTAGTAATACGCAGCTTAAACCCCGCTGTTTGCGAGCAACAAATGCCTAAGCGACTGGAGGAGAACGGGACATGTATCACTCACACGGCCTGCATATAGATGTATACGAATGCGGCATGAGTTGATATGTATTTGCAAATAAAAACCTATACAAACAATATCAGGTTGAGAGTTAACAAGAAGAACATGCCACTTGTATAGCATGGCTTGTTTGTATCAGAGTCAAGCCACAAGATGATAAGGCTGTACACATACATACTATTATATACGAAAACTTACATTATCTTACCTGCAAGACATGCTTCCGAAGGTCTTATTCCAGACGCCCAGTGGCTTAGATTAGTCGACTATTTGTAGAGATACCTATCTTAGAGGAGGGGAAAAGTAACGGAGAGGAGCTGTGCCAACAACGGCTTTAGTCGCCCCGCTAGGCAACAGAAAATTCTCCGTCTGGTCCGCTCAATAACATGTGAGTACATCAGCATTTCTTATTGCTCAAGCATGTATGATTCCTCTTTTGTAGAACCTGTTATGTGAATGCCATGTTGAAGGCTGCGAAAGTACTCGTATAGACAAAGTGTGGACGGATGGCTACGACCCAGGAGATTAAAACGCCTAGGACGTCCTAGCTTTACAAGTGAAGTCCTCGGTTGGCTATCATGGAAAGTTGGGGGAAATTACAGCAACGTGCTGAAGCTCCAAAAGTGCCGCCTTCTGTCTCCTCTGACAGCTATGATCGGTTTGTGACTGAGGCTAGCGCAATCTTTTTTTTCAAAGTCTTGCTAGTACCGAATAGGCCTTGTTCAATCTATGTTGAACGACATCTCAAGCTAAACCGTCGAGCTACAGCTTCATATCGACTGACAAGAAGACACAACTGCACTAGTATTCCAGGGACAGATAAATACACTGAACGTTCGATGACAAGTGCAGGAAGGACGCAGGAACAAAACAAGTTATCTAGCTATACGGACATTGTTTTGCTCCAACATACGATTTCTATCCGGCCTATCTCCCTGGAATGAGGGAGGATGCCTGAGACAGAGATACATTTGGATTTTCAAAACAGAGGCATTAGACAGAGAAGACAAAATTCACAGTTTGCGCTGTCTTGGAGCTTTTGGAGTACGTAGACAGTAGCAGTACGTACGATACCATCCATACCAACTGGCTAGCTGAAGCTGATAGGTAATTTTGGTTATGGTTTGTCTACATAGTGGTCATATTATATGTATCTTGTTCTCTCTACAGAGCTATATGTAATATTTTGCACATTCCTCTGGGCTGGATCTCGCCGGTTCTTTATTTGATTGTGCACGGTCCTTAGCGGTAATTATCTCATTATATAGTCTCTTTTCAGTGACGCGGATAAGGAACACAATATATAAGTTGTAGTGTTGTAGACCACGGTTGGTGATCACATAGTTACTATTTTTGCTGTTGTATTGGCGAGTTTAATGATCCCTGTTGAGTGATATGTGTGATTTACAGATACAATTATGCTTCCTTTCTATGGCTATATCAGCTACCAAAACACAAATACAGATAGTACAGATAGTTAGTGACGATACTAGAGTACCAATGAACTACTGCAGAATTATCGGTTGTAGAACCATGGTTCCTTGGCGAATTTAGTACGCATACGAACCCCTAAGCCAGAGCTGACAAGCTAAGCTAGCCAGTTAGCCGCACTTCAGAGCTTACTAAGTTGCTAGCGGTTCCCTTTTTTCAGAAGTTTGTCTTGTCTTAGAGTCTTTTTATACCCGGCATAAACCCAGTAACCAAATACTTGGCAGAGGAAAACAATACCCGACAGGCTATTCCGCGTGATTATATGGCCTAATAATTTAACGAGATACGCATTCGTCAAACACGGCACAGATCTCTGTGAGCCAAGAGTCAGCAGGTTCATATTCACAGGTGTTTGAATGCAAAAACAGATCCAGGCAGAGTCCGATCAAGTGTACGAAGGCGAGACATGGACTCGAGCAAGTTGATCGTTCGGGGCTGTACATCTCTTCCCTCATATCTAAGAGCCGAGCTCGAGACCTAGTCTTTAACTGCTATCGAAGGGCACTATGGCCCCAATATCAAATCCAGCAAAAACCATAAACGTCATCAATAGTGGTCTTCTTATTTGGAGTACTGCTTCAAACTTTACCCTGATGGTTACTGTCTGCTTTTTGACACGCCTCTCCTTGCCGCATCACCAAATGGCATGCCGAACTCAACTGACAGCTGCCCTCAAGTCTGTGCACAAAGATTGACCAATGCGTTTGTTTCTAGCACTAGGAGCGGTACGGCAAGCAATATATGGGTCACTATAGCACATACATGTGTATATATCGCCGGCCAATATGTCTCTGGACGGTATAGTGACATGATCTTTTTCAGCAGAAAGCATAGAATGAAGCTGAAAAGTCAATGTGCAGTGTCATTTTTATGGGAATCTACATGAATCGAGAAACATCAAGTACCGGAGGTAGTCTCACGGTCCAAGGGGCTTCTTTGTGTCTAAAGACAGATACGGTGCATATGGCTATGAAGACACAACGATCATCTCAGTACATTCATGCCCTCTAGGAGAAAGGGTCAGATCCTACATATGACGAGTTATCGCTGATGGACTCTGTCAACTATCGAGTACGAAGAAAGATATCACTAAATGAGATGCATCAAAGGGCTTCTCGTACCTGCAGCCATCGTGCGGTATTCCTACCCATTATATCTAACCCAAGCCGCTAAATTACCATCAGTGTGTGGTTCCCGATGAGCACTAGTTAGTTATCCTAGGTGTGCTCTGCATGTCTTTACTGTATTGCTTCCCTTGATTATCCTTTATCATTGAGGGCTTTATATCTTTTCTTTTCTTTTCTTTTCTTTTCTTTTCTATATTGATACACCCAAGCCGTACCGTATACTTGAGAACCCCAGTCTAAGAACAACAAAAAGAATAGGCCTAGGTATAGGGGAAAGTGCGGGGCTCGGTTCATGGTAGTCAAAGATACTAGGGTATTGGAACTATCGTCGGATCGTAAGTTCGGCGGACTTTGGACATGGGATGTTATACAACTAAGTTAGCAACAACAGAAAAGGGGGGTGATATTAGCCCATCAACTATATTGCCGCTAAGGGCCGGTTTCGAAAGCTCCGGAACGAAACCCAAAGTCTTCCTAGATGCAAGTTGTATCCGATGTTCCGTAGCCCCATCTCGGTCAGCTAAACCATTTTGTAATCATGTACTAGCAACTACTGCCTGATATAATTCCCTCAAGTTGTCTTCTTTATTTGCTCCGACATAGTCTGACTGGTTATGCGTGGTATTATGCAGCGCTAAAGCACGGTCATCCACACTATAAGCAGCCAAGGTGACTATCGCGGTCTACTACCGCCAACATATCATATGCCTACCATGCATAAGATCTAGGTGCGTTTATGACGTATCACATAACGCACAATGCTGTTTTGGTACTCGAGGTACAGCAGCATTCACGAACGCCTCGTTGTATGGATATGGATATAAACAGCTTTGTCGTCGATTTCATATCAGAGAGCCCATCCCCTGTACCCAGCCTTGCTCAACGTACTTGTTGTTTTATCTGTTATTCTCGTTCCGCTTTTGGCTTCTTGGCTTACATGTGCTATGCTGGTGGTTACCGGCCAGACCATACATTCGTAGCCTTGCACCAGCTGCAAAAACTACTTATAAGCTATAATATCAAAAAAATCAAAGCACTTTTGTTGTTGACATCCTAGAACCAAGCAATTACACTTTTTTTCCCGCATATATTTTCAATTCTATAGTACATAAATAATAAATGTAGTCAGTTATAGTGCAAGTCAAGTTGCTTCGTGGTACGATCACAGTACTAGCTTCGTTCTTCGATTTGACTAAATATAGCCAGCGCTTCTGAATTATATAGCCAAAGTTGTGGCGTACTGGCAGGCTTTCCTGCAGTACTTCTGCAGCCAATGTCAAGGATTTTGCGGTCCAGTACTGATTATTCACTCTATTTCACATTAAATCTAGGCTCACAGAAAAATAAATGGCGGAGGTATTTTTGCCAACCTCGCCCATTCTACTGGACTCATTTAGTCTCTATCATGTACACATTACAATATCTAGCTAAAATCTTGCTATATTTCCACATATGTATGTCCCAACCCCCTCTTCTCACTAGGCATCACTATCAAATAAATTTATAGTTAGTGGTTGGGTGTTATAGCCTTGAATCTATCAACGATTAAATCTTCTTCTGGTCAACAATAACTATCCGCTTCACATGCAGGTCATCTTGATCTATATCTGTATATTGATGGCACATTCATCATGGTCTTATCACTAGAAACGCTACTATTCTAGATCAGGGCCATGTCGGCCAGCTAGAGATCACTTACAGACTGCCAAAGTAGAGTAGCACTCTATTCTACATAATTACACTTTAAAAGACATGCCTAGGCTACTAAGAGATACAGGGAACAGGAATAATATCTGAAGTAAAATCAAGCATTATATTCAGGTGAGACATTGATATGCGCGAAAGAACCATTGGCGATCTTCCTCCCCCCTGTTACGTCAAATACTGGTGGTACCAGTGTAACTAATCACTATTTGACTACTTGTCTAAGTAGCCGACTACTATCATATGAAGACGAAAGGCCTTGGTTCTTCAATACTAAGTTATATATCTTTATGAATACCTAAACGGAGCAATTCTAAAAAGATTATCCGGTTCGCATCTTGCCCTTGGAAATTGATAATTTCAGTGCTTATCTTATTAGAAGCAAAAGATGAGACAAGCAAGGGAAAAAAAAGTCGAGTTGCATGTCATACTCTAAGAACATAACCAAATGTTAGGGTCAATATTGAATGATACTGTAAACCCTAACTACATATATTACATTCATAGTTATAAAATTGGGTTAGTAGTAATATCCGTTCACATACTAGTAGTTAAGTAGTACAGTTGAAAGTACAATGCAATAACTGCATAATTTATTTATGAAACATCAATTGATGAATCTTTGACTCTCTATTTTATATCATGAGCTGCCACTTCACCAAAAAATATGTTGAGAAGTACTGTGTCAGGACACGAAACCCCTCCCGCTAGGACCTTGGTTAATCTAATAGCGTAAAAGATCGCAGCTACATATGTTCACGATAACTAAACAAGATGGGTGATACCAAGCACGGGTATCATCTACAAAGTGCCATTCTCTAGTAGGCTAAACAGCAGTTAATATTCCCTGGTTACTAATCTGTTTCTCTCCTGTCCGCTCTATACATAGTACGCCGGATATGTCGGGCACCAGCAGAACCCCCGCTATAAGAAAGCCATCAAAGCAAGCAAAATAGACAACCCGGATATACGATAAAGTGGCCTAGAGTTTCTATGCGGAACTATCATCCCTTCCTTTCCATCTCTCCTCAGTCGTTATTTCTTTGTATGTCGATTGTTATTGAACCACAGCCAACTAGGCTTGTTGGGGAGAAATCAATAGTCTTGTCTTTTGAACTTTCATTTAACTACTCCGGTACTCTTTAAATACAAAAGTCTCTTCGAAGGGTGGAATTTGATATTGCCGATCTCGACAAAGTCAATATTTTAACGGTCAAGACCTTTGTTTTGCTATCATCACATCGTAGATTAACTATGACCTCAGAGATATTGTTCTACCAGCTGATACAGTTGACTCGGGTCCGTACTGGTTTAGGGACAAGCGAAGCTAAAAGTCGACAGTTGTCACCTCAAGGGACAAGCAATAAAGAACTTTGGCACCGAAGATTTTTCTTTATTATGAAAGAAAAGAATCTAGAAATCCGTAGGTTGGCAATAAAGCTGGCAAATAAAGACAGCCGACGTAAACCACATACTCTACTACGTATTTTTTCTAGTGTGCCGGAAAGAAAAGAGTCACTTAGTTATTCTCTTAAGATAGAATATACACATGACACCACAGTTTTTCTTAATTTCGGGTTGTTTGATTCGCTAGTAAGTATTAGAACCAGATAAAAGGCTCTTATGATTACTATACTACTAATCCTCCCAAGAGGAGAATTCGAGACTAGGTCGTCTTGGCCACATAATATTCAGAGTTGTTGTAGTTCTATCATATTTTCTGTAACAGACAGCTTCTTTAGGATGAAGTTCCTTACGAAGCCCCTCATGTTGTTGTATTTATTTTCATTTTTCTTATGATAACCTAGTTGTTTCTTTTTTCAGTGGTCGGTAAGCTAAACCAAACTCACGATAGTTGACTGTATTATGACTATTCTAAGGCTACTACATACTAGAAACTTAAAAAGACTTGGGTAAAAAAAAGCGGCTGGTCAAAAAATGACAGGAAGAGCGCACAACGCTAAAAGAAAAAAAAGGACGGCCAAGTAATACAACACTGGCTTTTAGAGTTTCAATTGGTCAATTTGTTAGCCGTAGTCCATCTTAGTCTCTTTTTAAATGCATGTTTTCTTTTTTTTCAACCTCCTCACTCTTTTCTCCCTGTCATCATTTTCATGGTTCTCTCTGATAACCTCCTCCTATACATTTTTTATCAAATCCCAAAAATCTCGGGTATTTCTTTTAGTATTCATGACCGAAATCCCGCAGGTATGAAGGTTAGTAGAGCTAAGGAGTCTCTTTTTAGTATAGTGTGAACCCATCGGATTCTAGACAAGCACAATGGGAACCGGACTAGACTTTGTACTAGAACTAGATTTGGTTCTGAATGGGTAGCTAAGGCAAGCTGAACAGTGCTCCTATTCCTTCTAAATTTTTGTACTAAGAGCTGAGAGCTTGATTTGAAGTGTTGATGGCTTTTAAACCAGAAACAAGTGCTATTTTACAGCATCCCTTTGTCTTTTAGACCTAAAAGGCCAAGTAATATGAAGACATTTGCCCTGTAACTAAACAAACGAGACGTGTTAGGCCTCCAGTTGAATAATCACTTGCTCGTCTCTACTTGGCATAGCACTATAATGCTATCTTTCTCGTAGAAGCGAGTTGTCTCTAATATCTTTGTCCATGTGCCGATTATGACAACTAAGCTTCCCGCTATTCTAGCAATTGTATATGGGCTATCCTAGATTGGTGTTTGCTAGGAGTTTTCTTGATGTTTATGCTGATGCGGACCTTGCATTTAGAGCATTTTCTACTCCTAGCAATATTTAACAGTAGTTATACTAAACTAATATATCATAACGAGCACTAAGAGAAGCTATCTCGTCACGGGTTTTTCTGTTGTTATTCCTTCATCTAAAAACTGAGGGGCTACGGGATCGGATCTTAAGTTGTATTTCAACAGTGCTAATGATGAGCTAGTGTACCATTGCTAGCCGGGAGACATGGAAAATAACAGCTTGATTCTTTAATTATAGATCATGCTATACATATCTGAATTCAACATACATGATACATAATACCTTTGGATTATTTTGTTTGGGCCTTCTTATCTTTTCCATAAAGCAGACATATTCTCGCTAAACATCTGGACCGGATTACAAGTTAGCCTACAAGATAAGCTTACGACATCGAAATGTGATACATCAGTTTCTGGTGGCATTTCAGCTATATAGGTAAATATGTATGTAGGTCTCCAGGCGACCATGTAACGATATGTTATGTGCTTTCCCATGGTAGTCCATCAAGCAAAACCATGACTAGTACTAGTTGGTATTCTTTGATTCAGATCTTGACAATATACTAATCAATAATAAAGAGACTTCGTCACGGCCGTAAACTATTGCTGATTATCTACTCGTCAATATGACTAAGATATCTCTGACCAATGTTGCTGGGTCCATTCCTACATGGTAGTATGGTTTTATCGTCAACCGGAGCTTTACCATTCTCTTGTCCATGGCTGTTGCAGGAAGAAATGTCTATAATGTTAGCTCCTTTGTGTGTATCTTATTCTCACTCTTTTGTTTTCTTCTCTCTATAGACACCAATAGGCCGGCGATCATCAGCAATATTTAGCCACTTTGTCAAAGAGGCTGCAACAAGTCTCGGGTAAGAAAAGATATAACGTACGAGTGCAAGAAGAAAAAAGAAATAGCGAATATGAATGTTTGAGGCAAATAACTACAACGACAAAAGGAAGGAGACGTATTAGTGTGAGATATGAAAATAAAATAAAAACCGGCCACTGTAAGAAATTTCGTTGGCAAGGTAAAACATAGTACTATCCTCGAGAAAAGAGAATCAGGCGTTGGAATCTCACACATACAAACGCAGCCACTCCACAAGGCGGAACCTTTTTGCCTATCCGTCTGGACGGTATTGTGTCTATTGGTGAGGCCTTTTTGGCCTTCTCCTTCTCTCCTTTTATCTTGTTTATTACTTCTAGACATTGACCGTACAAGCTGTTATAGACACTGGTGTATACAAGATGTATAATAGTTATTCACGTGTATCATTATCCGCTGGTGAGCGAATCGATGAAGCAGTCTTACATATGCACTCAATTACATCATTACGCAAAAAATGCCTTATCATAGTCGTATTAGATGCTATCTCCATAGCATGATATTAGTGATCTTTTCTTTTTTTCTTGCTCTACAGAGAACGCGCTGATATGCATGTGACCCATCTTGGATGTCGTTTCGTGTCCTGCAATTTGATCTCTATTTATACGTATGATATGATTTGGCGAGGAACATGAATTATGATTTGTATTATTATATCACTCGCTAGTAGAAGAGTCTTAATCTTCATAAGCTCAACTAACTTGCATATCCGGCCTCCTCTGTAGCGCAACACGAAACGGGATCTACAGCTTAGCCATATAACAGGTTTTTTTTTTACCCCGTATTATTGTTTTTTTATCTTGTTATTCAAAAATAAGAAAAGAATAATGACAGTCTTTCTAAAATCAGTATCAGTTCCCGGCGTGATATTTTTTGCATGCAAAGACAGAGCGTGGCTTGCAGGCACTAACTTGGTTTATACATATATTTCTTTATCTTGCTGGGCTGGCCTGGAATGCGCAAAATGTCGCAGGTTATGGTTTTTTCCAGTATTCTTTTCGATTTCTCTTCCTTTTTTTTTCTCTATATTTCCAATTTCCATAATTGTATCGTAGATAATATTTCAAAGATACGTCTTATTTGATCTGGTGCCTGTATCTCTCTTAGCACAATACGTAGGGCGAGAGGTTGAGTACAAAAGCCTATTCGTGGCTGGACTATGGCGTTGTGAGATTTTTTACTTTCTTTTGGAATCTCAATATAAAACTCACCGAGTAGGGGCTGCTTTATTCCAACTATATGTTGCCTTGAAGTAACTTGAACCGTCAAGCAAGACTCAACATAGAAAGTTCACGCAGGATATTCTCAGTTGTCTTTGCATGTATTTCACTATTTCATATGGTTGATATAATTTAGCAATAAGCTAGGGTTAACTCCTAAGAAACTAGGGGGGCTTGGTAGCCTACAAGTAGGCTAGATATCGACTCACGATACCAAGGTCAACGGCATTGAAGCTCGACGTATTGAGTGATCCTAGCTATATGTTTCCAGTGGTTGTTTCATCAAGACAATGACGAATCAAACGGGCAAGAATACTAATTATTACTATTTATCATCTAGACTAGTAGTTAGTAGTTGGCACCCTTGTCACGGTAACATTTGATCCAAGCTTCTTTTCTTTCTTTGGTACCAAACTTTGTATTAAACACCTCCACAAGACAGATTACAAAGTATTGGTTATACTTGCTCACGCTACAAACATAAACTACCGGCTGCTTTTCTAGCCATCGCTGATGAGGATGAGAAATAGTGAGTAGAAGTATACTCAAATGCCAAGTTAAGCACAGACACGACTTTTCCCACTCAAATTCTAGGTGCCAAATAAAGGATATAGGCCCCATAACACTAGCAGCCGAGCCTGGACTCGATGGAACCCAAATCTCGGATGCTATTTACACTTATAACCACCTTGAAGGGTCTTGTTTGCCTGCTTGCTTTGTCGCGCAGTGTTGCGCAGCTCATCAGTCCAGCAAGAAATGAAGCACATGCCAGGGACAAAAAAAGGCAATATATCAACTGTTTTTGCCCTGTTGGCTGGCTTTCACGATATCTGCCTACTACACTACTAGACAAGTAGATTGTATTCAGATGTTATATACGAGTGTGTGCCATATAGTTGTTTTGGTATCCTTGCGCCCAAGCTATTTATTTCGCACAGCCGTGGCAAGATTGGACGGACCCTTCGCCATGGCCATACTTTCTTCAATTCTATTGTTCGTCTAATAATTCTCATGTTCTCTTGTCAGCAAATCAGGGACCGTGCTCGTCTGGCACCGATCACCTCATATTCAGAGTACAGCCTTGCCTGGCAATATAATGACGGTGTGAAATATTCTCGCTACCAGACGGATACGTGTCGACATAAAAATATCATACCTTGTAGTCAGTTTACCGTCCTATTTTGAGCATATGTCCAACAATAGAAGTATTTTATTCGTCTTCACTAAGAAAAAGCCGGGAACAGAAGCTAGATAGAGCATTGCAATATATTATGTTATAGCACATTGGTACAGTGACAGGCTTCCCTGTAGCCGATTGAGCAACGGTGTTGATGCTAGTCTATGTACATTACGTGCATACATACATGCATGTATTTGTACGTAAATGTAGGCACTTATACAACTATGGTCTAGCCGCAGTTTCTATTGTATGTGCGCAGCGGCATGTTCCACGGCTACCATTCTTTTTCTCAATAAGAAATCAAGGTCCGTGCTCTCTTATAACCGAACGACTATGTTTAAAAGGCAGTATAATCACAGTAACATACATGTGGCCAACAATATATATCCTGCGACTAGGGATTTCGCTACCAACCCTAGCCCATATTCAAATGCGCATAAAGTTATATATTGCCTGTACATGTTTATCGGGCTTCCTTCCCTCTTTATGTTTGATCGTGACGGGTACAACACTATAGAAAATAGGATCTCGGATATTGCCTTGAACAGCGGAACTTCAGCTGTCTTAATCATAGACGGGCTTTAAACCGATGAATAATCTAATAGAAGCGGCGCAAATGGCCAGGTATGAATGGAACTCTATTCATTTACTCTTCTTTTTGGCATAGGTCGGGTTTACGCAGTGTCCTACTATCTCAGGTATTACGTGGCATGAGATTTGTATTAACCTTTCCTCGTTCTCAGTGGGTAAGACTTGATTGAGTTAGATGAGCCGTGGTTTAGATCGGACTGTCGGATATTTCTCCGGAGGACCTCTTTCTTAGCTTACCAGTGTTTCTTTACCTGAACCGTTTCGAAGATCGATGAAGAGAATGAATGGCATGATAATTGCTCTTTTTCTTGTCTCTGGCTGATGTAGTATAGGCTGTGTTTTGATATGCTACCCAGTATAGAGTTTATTCAAGGGATGGCATCACCCTCAAGAAGAATTCAGTTGACCCAGCGATAAACTCTTTTGAACTAGCACTTAAGAATTTGAGTTCTTGGTTGCTGCCTTGACTATACATAAAGCAAGTTCCTGGTCCTTTAGGCCATTTCTTATGCTATCCATATGATGCTAGACTTGCCACTCCATTTCTATGAAGTCCACATCACACTTAGCTAATACATTCTTGGTGAGAATACTTTGAAAAGAAGATAAGGGTTTGACGTGGCGAAAATAGAGCGAGATTGATGAGTATCAGCATGTAGACCCAGATGAAGAAGATGATCTCCAGAGGGATGACGGGGCGAGACTATGGCAAAGCACGTACGATCATTCACGGCTAGAAGATGGAGATCCCACACAAAGAGTAGGTAGATGCTTAGCCATCTCGATTTGGGAAATCTGAGACGGTTACAGTGAAGATAGGCATAAGCCGATGTGTCAATGACTGGCCGACGCATGCTGAGTTATATGAAGTCTCATTCTCCTTCTAGAGGAGGCCATATAGATCCTTTACTGTGACTTCTTGTAGGTTCTAATGTAGTTGCAGCATTGACAACATTAGAAGCTATCCAAAGCTTACTTACAGGCCGATTGAGTCTACTAATCCTCCTCTCGCAATGGGCACATCAAGGGTCCTATCTTTTAGAGATGAATATTATTGCTCTACTTTGGCAGCAGCCGAAGGTTAGCTGTCTAGGTAATAGTTCCAGGTGTTGAGTTCCAGGTGCTGGTAGCTTTCTAGACAATAGATGGGCACGACCGAGCCGGGAAATGGAACTGAAACGTAAAAATCTACACGTCATATGAGAAGAAAGAATGAACGGTCTAGACAATACTGCTCGAGCGGATAGCAAAAGCTTAGATGGTGTCGATTACGACGAATTCAATACCTCTGTTGCGATATTTTGGTTATCTTTCCATCACAAAGTATACTTGATTCCATACTATCTACGCATATAATGAGTACACTATAATAATAATGGTCTAGCTATTGTTTCGAGAAAAAGGGTCGACTTGAAAGAACTGGTAGATATACGTAAGTAATCAAGTATGTAGCATGTATAGGTGTCGCCAAAGAAGAGGGAAGAGGGGTGAAATTAGACTTCAGATGCAATTTTTTTTTTACTATTGACGTTCATTCTTTGAAGTACATATGCGTTTTTTGAAAAAAAAAAAAAGTACTCGAGTAAAAAAGTCATAGTATTTATCTTATATTTTATATTTTATTTTTCCATTTGTACAGGGTTCCGTTCTTTTGTACCATGTACAAGTCGTAGCTGTATAAAATAATGGTAATTTATCAATACAAGAGAATTTACCAGCCTAATTAGGAAAAGCAAGTACTTTACCAAGTTCATTGTTACTGTGCTTATGCTGACTGGCTGAATTCTGAATTACTTACTACTGCTCACATATGTACGTTGAAAGACACTCCAGCATGTTTCTGTCACTATCACATCTATCTTATATAACAAGCTACGGTCAGCTTTTCCAGCTCTCGTTGTCTTTGTTCTCCATTCCCATCTTCATCTCTCACGACGTTCACGACTTGACAACTTGATACACGTTTTTACGGCCTTCTTCTTCTCCATCTTGTGTTATTATCGTGCTATTATTCATTGCTCTGTCAGTGACAGTGTTTTTCTTTGTTTTGGTTCGCCCATACAGATACTACAGATACTTTCTACTTGCATATTTTCATCTTATACCGCATCCCTTAACGCCGTCATTTTTGGCAAATCTCTACATCTTCAAGTTCCCTGGCGTCGCCTGGACTGATAGTTTCTTTCCTATTCACTATTCACTGTTTAGTGTTTCAATTTATCTCTTTGATCTTCTGCTTCATCGTCTCCCTGTTGGCTTCACTAGACCCGAAATCTTGTGTCCTCGGCCTTGCTACGTTGTGTGTATGAACTTCTTTGGGGTAATATGAACACAGCATAGTCTATCAATTGTGTTAGTCGTTGTTTATATTAGGACTGCCTTTTTGGCCAAATTGGTGTCTTGGATCCGCTGCCCTTGATCTCTTTTTGATCACGATCTCTCTATCTCTTTTCTCTCTATCTCTATCTGGCACTCTTCGTTTAGTCTGCACCAAGATCTATTCGTCTCTACCGCCTCATCATCGCTGTTTATTTGCGTACACTTTGAAGTGCGAGCAACAGCAGAGAGACTTCCTGATCCCATATCGTGCTCTCTAAACACTCAGATATACCACTTGCTTGCTTCCCTATCATATTGCAAGTTCCTGCATATCTCCACCTCCTAAGCTTTCTAGTCCACCGATCCATCCGGCTCTATTCCTCTACGCCGCGGTACACTATATTCTCCCTGACATCTCAATTCTGTCTCGCTACGTAAAGCAAGGAGGCCGTATTTCCATAGAGCCAGCAAGAAGCAAGCACTACTGCCACTGCCACTGCCACTACTACGACTACTGTAATTTCGAGAGTCTACAGATACTCTACCATCCGGTACTAAAGCAAAAAGCAAAACAAGACTGGCTTTGTCAACAAGGCCTACTAAAATCGTTTATTTTATATCTTCTCGTCTTGCTCTGCTGAGTTTCTCGCCGCCGTGTCTCAAGGAACTTCTCCAGCTGCCTGCTTATAGTAACTATCTTCTTCTATTTACCATTTCTATTGCTATGTAGAGCTTTCTTTCTACAAAAAGACACGCCCTTTATCCCTAGCAGCAACAGATCGACCCGTCTATATACTGGTCCATACATTTGTATAAACTCGGTCTATACACCCACGTCATCTCGACGGCACCCCTCATCGCTCCGAGCTCACCCCTCTCAACTCGCACGGCTCTCGTCCCCGTCCTCCTGACAACGTCTTGAGTTCCTCGGGCTATATCTGTCGTGGATTGCCCTCTCTTCTGAGTTGACTCGACTTCACCTCTTGATTCCTTCCTCAGTCATTGGCATGCAGGAGACATATTAGGTACTCACTCACTGACATTCACTCTTTCGCCTTGCCTTCCTCTACCAAGTTCATCCAATCGCATTCCTTCTTTGTTTTACCTCTTTAATACTAGCTGTGTTTTGTAGTGGTTTCCTATACATACACATACACAAACTTTCTGCATCTACTTTCTCACTCTTTCTTCTTGTCTTTCTTGTTCTACCAGCCAGGGCTCCATACATTTACATTGTTCTCACTTCCCAGCCAGGACTTTGTATATCTCTCCCTTCCCTTCCATAGTTTGTTGCTCTGCTAGTCAACTCTATCTATCCTTTATCTCTCTATCTTTCACTTTCTCGGCCTCGTCCTACTTTTCGTTTCGTCTTGTATTCTATCCCATTACAGTGGTTGCTCTGCAAGATCTTAATAATACACATCACCTCCCCGTTCTTCCGCTTTTTCGTTTCCCTTCTGCAGGGAACTAACTCCTAGACACAGAGACAGACATACAGACTGATAGACAACTTGATACATTCTTCATACGTTAGCCCTTCTATCTCTCTCTTGCTCTCTTGTATTGCATCCCGCTTGTTCGCCCTTCTTATTTCGACCCCTGCATCCTGCCTCTTCGTTCCATCCGTCTTCCTTCTCTCTCTCTCTCTCTCTCTCTCTCTCTCTCTCTCTCTCTCTTCTTTCACAATGGACTCCCGGTCAGACTTTGATAGCTACAGCCAGGTCCCTTCGGCCGCCTCCAGCTTCACATCCTCACCGTCTTCATACCCACCCTTCACACCGCCGTCTGGCCGAGTCAGCCCGCACGAGCCCGCCATCCACGTTGAGTCTTCGTACGGCCAACACAACTCCCATCACCACGTTGCCAGCGCCATGAGCTTCAACATGCCGCCGACGCCCATGGGCGATGAGATGAAGGCGGCCAACCCGCATGACTTGGCCATGTATGGCACAGATGCCCGCTATCATGACGGGCGGTACCTGACGCACGAGGCTGCTGCCGCTATGATGTCGCCTGGTCGCCAGTCTATGATGCCCATGCAGCACACCCACAACCCACACCACCAGTACCCGGCCCACCAGCTGGAATGGGCATTCAGTATGCGCCGCGGTCTTACGGCATGGCGCCAATGTCAGGCCCTGGTGACCTGAACATGAACATGATTGAGGTCTTATCGCACACCGGATCCATGGGTTACGGAAGTACGCCCATGACCAAGAGCGGCTCCATCTCCAGCATGTCGTCGACTAGCCAGCTGTCACCCGTGTCGCCCACTGCCTCGGCCGGCCATTATGGAGCTCCCATGTCCTATGGCCGCTCAACGCCCGGCCCACAGCAGGCTTCCGTTGAGTCACTGCTCAACTCGTCGCCGTCGCCCAATGCCTGGATGAACCAGAACACCCCTCGTCACATGTACATAAGTGCTGCTCAGTCATCGACTGGTGCCCTTCGCCAGGCCACTACCTACGACTACATGTCGAACCACATGCACCAGACCTCATCAAACCTGCGCAACAGCGGCATTGAGGTCTCCCAGGTTGCTCGTGGCCGCCATGCCTGCACCGAGCCTGCCTGTACCAAGGCCTTCAAGCGCGCCGAGCACCTGAAGCGTCACTACGCTACGTAAGTCAAGTCTCTTCTACTCATGTCGTCTCAGCTTCGCCATCTAACACTTCTTTCTCGTCCTAGTGCCCATAACCCCAACCCAGAGTACCAGATCTGCCCCTTCTGCGTTACAGACCGCCGCTTCTTAGCTAGCCGTATCGACAACTACCGTCAACACATCCGCCTCCATACTATCGAGACTAAGAGTGCTCAAAGTCGTGTGGCCTACCACCCCGAAGCCATGACATTATTACACAAGATCGAGGCTCAGATGAAGCGTCGTGGCACTCGCAAGAGCAAGCCCATGACTGGCCGAGTCTAAGATCTCATGTTGTTTATGTTGTATTCTTCACTTTTACCTTTTCTTTTTGTTCTCTTTCTTTCAAAATCGCTTCCTTTTCATCTTCCTGCCACATTATTTCACCTTCGTTTCGAGTCTCTATCCTTTCCAACTTTCTGTACTAGCAGCTCGTCTGAAAGCTCTCATTCATACCCTCTCTTAACTGCTTAGTGTCATGTTTTTTGACCTGCACTCCTCCACTCCAGGCTTCTTTATATCTTGCTTCGAATACTCGCATTGGTTTTCACCAACGCTGTATCTCAGACCTAGATGAAGGCTCTTGTTTGTTTAGGACACTGCTTGCTACACTTCTGGTTTATTCTTTTTGGGGTCTTTTCTATTTCTTACTCCTGTCCGTCAAGTATTGCTCTTACTACTGCCATTGCTACCATACTACCTCTATTACTCCTTTATGCTCATTCTTGCGTCTTTTACTATCTTGTCCTCTTGTCTCTTTAGTTAGTGGTTTATTGCCGATTAGGGCTCTTCACAAACGACAATATCCTCCCTCCAACTTCACATCACTTGCAACTAGTCGGAGATACCACTTGTCTGGCGTTTTTTTTTTTCCATGGGATTGATTCTTTCTTTTCAACTATTACTCTGCTATTACTCTATTACACTATTTTTCGCCACGCAATCTATCTCTATTGCTTTGTTGTCCTCCTTATATCATGTCTGGTCCTATAAATCAAATTATTTAAAAAAAAGATTGTACCGGCTTCACTGCCTTTGCTACACAACACTAGGGAGGCCGTTTTTTTTTTCTATTTTCTCATGTAATTTTTTCTCTCTTTCATTCTGTCTACCATCTTTTGGATATTATCATCATTCTCTGCATCTCCTTCGAGTGCTGCTGTTGCCTGCTGTATTTTTTGCTTTTTTTTTTAGTTTATCAGCTAGATCATAGAATAATTGGACGCGATCGCTGAAGTTTTAACTTTCATTAATATCATTCTCATGCATACCTTGAGTACAGGTGACAACTACATATACACATCCTTCTTCATTGTGTTGGGCTATTAAACATTGAAGAAGGCAAGCTTGCCTCATGCCTTTCATATTCTTGTCTACCATTGGATAGTGATTAAGATAATACTATTATCATGCTAACTAACAACATCTTGTCTTTGATATTATACTGAAGCAATCGATACTTGCCAAGCAATAATGACTCTATTTCATAATGTTAACCAAGGTGTATTCGTATTCAACCTTAAGAAAATATATTGGGTTTCTATACGATATAATTCAATTCCAAGGAAAGCTAAAAACTCACTATCGCTACTGGGGCAACACTGTTAGCCATTCTAGATAGAACTAGAACTACCGATGATATCTAAGCCATGTCATTGACAGCCGATATTACCCCATGTTTATACAAGGTCCTAGGTCTATGCTAAACACCTTATACTATTTCACGGCGATGATTTGTTGATAGAGAATAGACTACCACTTCATCTTCATATTGAAGCTTTACCATATTATCATCCTTCATGAATATTGATATTTTGTCTAGGTTACTTTGAGCCATGTACAAGCTCTACGGCAATACGTCTCTCATTTTAGAAATTTACTAGTTTTATTGATCAATCTCGCAATGTGTAACTAACAGCCGCTACCAGAAGTGTGCAAGTCTTTGATGTTGACTAAGAATTTACAAACAATGCCACATCTTCTTTTGTCTGTGTATTTATTTCTTGCCTGTCTCCAACCAAGGAAGATACATAAATCATATACGAAGATAGACATGATCAGACTTGAAATTCCTTGATATCACTATTGGCGTCCTTCATTTGCGAGTAACCCAAAGGGTAAACTTATATATTCCCGTCTCTAGTCAAAAGCAACCCCCGCACTAGTCCTAATATTCCACCCACATATTATACTCAGCCTAGACAGAAACAGGATTCCATTTCAAAATAGAAACAAAAAGTAAGGCTCACTCACGAAAGAAGCTATGATAGCTAAAAAAAAAAAAACATGATCTCACCAACCGAAATCGAATCGGTGACCTTTCGATGGCAATTCTTGCAAGTTACAGTCGAACGTGATAACCAACTACACCATGGTGAGTTTCGACAGTGGTTAACCACTGCGCATGGCAGATTCGCAGAAAATTCGTTAGCAAATGGGACTTAAAAGGGTTGTTGTTTGGATTTTTGTGTGTTGTATAGCCCTAATGGCTCAATTAAACATCACACATAGTTGAAGTCAAAGCCAAAGTCATTGAACTTAAAGACATATACATTAGTACGTTATTCTCGGTGGCCTACATATCATAGGTAGATACATCGAGAATCAAGACTGTCGAGTACAAAGAAGGACCATGCTAATCAACCACTCTTCAGTCATTCGTGTAGTCTGTGACGGCTCGAGCTTAGGGGCATCACTTGAAAGCTTACATATGTATATAGCAAAAGGCCATTTTGCTGCCTTCGATCTAGTCTTAGATAGAAGAAAACAAATGTGACGAGTTCAGAATCACTTTCATGTAGTTTCATGGTTAACCCCTGCTTTCTATAGGTTCATGGTGAAGCTAAGGAAAAAGCTTCAAAGACAACTTCGCCTTTTCTATTTCCCGTTGCGTATTTTTGGGGGTCTTTTCTATTATTTTTGCCATTCGCTAGTTCATAGATAACTCGCTATCTCTTTATTTTGTCTTTGAAACTCGAGAAGGCATACACGTTGTTGGTTTATCCAGATCTTTCCTTGTCAATGTTGCCGGTGTAAGTCCCTCCCTTTTGTTCATCAATGCGAAATCTTACCTAATCTACCACATGGTTTACACTGAGATAATATGTATGGTGAAAAACAACACATCCTACTAGACCTCGTTTGAGTTTAAGTCACTGTATCATAGAATATAACTAGCTTACTCTTTACTGTATCAAGACCCTCTAGCTCTAGAAAGTACCCCCAAACAAACCTAGTCTCGCCTCATGTAATACTACCAACCTTTATTTTCTTTGAACGCCTGGTATCGCAGCTACATTCTCCACAAGGTCGCGTCCAAACTGTCGGAATGAGTTCAAAGTCTTAGTTCGTTTATATGTTGACCTTCCTTTATCTTTCCCCTCACAAACTTCTTCTTTTTGTCATCATTCCAGTGTTTTCTTTCAGAAGATGCTCATTCTCGAGTTACCTTGATTCATAGGTAGACGTTGAACATAGTCAAGTCAAGTCACCTTGATTCATTCGAGACGGAGCGATAACTAGTGTACAGATATAACACCCTTATATACTCTATATTATAATCTCGATGGATAGTTACAGGCCCAAAGTTCAGTGTTATCAGTCCGGCTACATAGTATCTGTATAGTACCCTGTTCGAAGACTTTTAGCTTCAATCTTCCCCTCCATGTGTTCGTTTATGTACCTGAATACTACCAATAGTGACTTCGTCATGTATTATTCTCCTGTTTCAAGATTCCAACCACTCCTTTGATTCTGTATATGTGATTCGTCAATTTGTATTCTCGAGTTCCCAATATTCACACTGATCATCTGCGTGTTTTCTTTTTCTCAACAAACGAGCGAGCATGGGTCAGAGTTAACTTATATCTCTATGTATCCACACTCGTTCTGTGAATATCTACTTTTCGGTTTTTTTTTAATCAACACGTGGTTCCCGGTGGCAAAACATAACAAAGAAGCCAGAGGGGCCATTATCTATCCGCTATCTTCTATGGGATGTTATTTTAAGATCCATGTCCTAGCCATGGGCTATAGTAACCCTAAATGTATGGATTCTGTAACCCTAGTATGGAAAGTTCATCCATCGAGATATTGCCCCACTCTATTATTGTAGCTGTTGTTTAGAGTATAACGTCATTGCTTGATCAACAAATGATCAGCTTAAGTTTATAGTCATGTTCAAGACATCGATGATATCACGTAACTATTCATTACTGAGTATATAAACTTGTCTATGCCTACAAGAATCTCAGATACCAAGCTATTGATCACAATTCACTTCTCATCCTACACCCTACCATTTCAAGGATACAATGGCTGATAATGCACTTCCGCCTTCCTATATCCAGGCGGTTACGCAGATCGACCCGTTTGCGTTGATTGCGCCGCATATGCCGTTCACATTGGTCCCAACTTTAATCCAAGTCTGTCAAAGATTCCGTCGTATATTTCTCCCTATACTATGGCGAAATCCACTGGCAACAGTTCGTCTAATGGGCCAAGACCCATACACAGGTAAGCATACATGTATTATTCTTGGAGAGACATCTGGTCGCTAAATATCTACTGACATGGCCCGGTCGGACATAGATGTTGACTGGCTGATCAATTTTGCTGAGAGACTTCCGACGTATAGTTCAATGCTGCGCGAGACCATCTCAGTCTTAGACTTGCATGATTTTGCTGTCAAAGATGTGTCGGTGACTGAGAGTGTTTCTGAGATATTGGCGTCAATAGTGGAATGGATGCCAAATCTCAACTCGGTCATTGTCGGCCCGGGTACAAAGTTCGACCTTGTACCAGTCTTCAGTGCTATGCGCCAGCTAAGACTCCTCAGCTTGCAGGAACTACACACTGGCCTGCCTGCCAACATGTTCACACGTCTAGATGCGTCAACTCTCGCCTATCTAGACATGTCACAAGTACCCGGCAGCAAGCTGAACTTGCCTAGTATCGAGAGTGTACATATTCTTAAACTTCGCAAAAGCGGTCTCGTCGATATGGACGCCATAACTATAGCGGGTGCCCTAGCCAATAATCAAAATGTCTGGAGTCTGGACATATCCAACAACAAGATCACCGATGAGGCGATATCGCAGCTTGTGGCTTACTTATTCACGGACTTCGACATTCACTCCAACGCCTACTTTTTCACCGAAGGTCGCCTGTTTAACCCGTCGATGAAGGGTCACCTCGACTTTGGCCCATTCGAAGTCATCCAGGAGTCGCGATGGAGTTCCCAGTTCAATCATCAAGATATCTACTTTGCCGACTCGCCGTCATATGTTTTAGAAACGAACGAAAATGCGCCCATACGGAACAACGGCCTAGAGCCACCAATGGATGACTCACTAGTGTACATGATTGACATACTTTCGCGCCCAGAGGGTGACTCCCGGCCTATACCACGATCTCTAACCCATCTAAATATTTCAAACAACAAGATCTCGTCTATCGGCTTGGAAAAACTGCTCCGTATGTCTCGGGGCTTTCTTGAGGTTCTTTCTTGCTCGGGGACCAGAATAAGAGCGAGTGATCGGGTTGTCGGTGTCTGGAAATCAAACTCAAGTCTATACGGCACGTTCGGAGCCGCACATCTCGTCCGCCCCGTGTATTCATCCAATCTACGGTATCTCACAATTCATCATTCGCTAATCACGCAGATCCCCACTGTGCGCTCTTCGGACCATTCAAAATATGCATCAATCTATCTAGCCGAGCATGTCTTGCTGCCTCGGGTTAAAACCATGTATCCGTCGGGAGACTTCAAACCCGACATGAACCCGCGTATAACGTCTCTAACCCTCACGGATATACCGCGTCGTTCAAGCGGTCCTTTGATTCATGCCCTAGCTGGCTTCATCGATCTCTTAGCCGCGCAAGAAAAGGCCATCAAGAAAGCTACAAAATCAGATGCTCGCCGCGCACCACTCATGCTCCGCGGCCTTCGTGAACTACGTCTCGTCTTCGAAGAAGATCCGCTTCCCGATGCTGCACAGGCCTTATCAGCACTAAGCATCGACCCTAAATCCAGCAGCGCACAAGCCAGTCAAGACAGATACATCAAGTTATTTTCCAACAGTAGTAAAGAAGCCCGCACATCGGAGGATCTTAAGAAAGCGACGAAATCGCCGCCACAGAAACTAAGTCGCGAAGCTGCGAAACAGGCGGCCCGTGAAGCAACCCGAGCTCTCCGACTAGGTCCCAGCTCCGGTCGGCCAACCTCCATGCGACGCTGGGAAACCCAATCACACGACGATCGCTACATTACGTTTACTTCGCACTGGCTAGATGAGGAATACACTACTAAGATATGGGCAGGTATTGCGCCGTCTGACCCTGCGATTCAGGTACCTCCGGCCGTGAAGGCCTACACAAGGGTCGTGATGGACTCAGCATTGCAGAAGATTCCGGGGCCCGCTTCGCCAACCCAAATTCGTGCAGGCGTTCCGGACGGGGCGATGGTATTCCACGATGCCTGGGAAGCTGCTGTGTTGCCGGAAGATCGGCTTCCAGTACTCACCGCAGCGCAGGAAGCGGAAGCTTCGGAAATGATGGACGTGATACAGGCCCTCAAATTTTACAGGCAGCAGCAGAATGGAAAAGCCAAATGGACGGGCACAGTCTCTATAGTCCTACCAAATCACCGACACACAGATTATTTCTCGTAAATATATTGTAGTTGATCTTTTGTTGGTCAACGACCCAGTTTCAGATACAATATGACTATCAAGTTGCTATAAGTAGTAAGTATATAGTTCTCAGATTCGCAGATACAACTATACACGAGGCAAACATGTTGATTATTACATTTGACCAGAACAAACTCCCAATGATAACACCCCTACACGGTCTATTATACATATAAAAATGCAAATTCAGTGCTACTACAAATAAAATATCCACCAAGCGAGTTGCCTGAAAAGAAAAAAAGAAACGAGGTCGCAGGACTGCAAAGTCTAGCTGCCCAAAGATCTTGGTCGGTCGAATTCATGCGAACGGGCCGCCAAATTTAGAAAACAAAACAAAATAGTAGAAGCAAAAAGAGAGCATGAATACATGAAAGAAAGAACTCTTGTCAGACGAAGATAAGAAACGAAGCACTGTTGTAACTAACCAACCAAACAACTATAAGAAATCATGATAAGAGGCCAAGCAAGTGAACAAAGAGTACTGCGTAGAAAATACTACCTTCGCAGTAATGATAACCAACAACGCGCTGGTTGCAGATGAGGGGTCCGAGAGTAACAATGCGTAAACTGAAAAAGAAAAATACCGCGTAATGGCGTTACATTCATATCATATACGAAATAAGTCCCAAATCGAGTGCACTATAAGCCAAGCCAAGCCAACAAAGAAGAACCCATTCACTAAGTCACAAGAGGCAATGAATGTGTGAGGCTGTGTCTGAATCTGTAAAGAAAAAAAACCCAAACACGAACGAGATTTACGATGCATGAACGAGCAAAAAGAAAACATTGGTTTGTTTAAGTTGAGATTTTTTGTATTTTGTTATATGGCACATGAGAATGTGTCATTAGCTAGACAGAGATCAAATATTCTATACAAAGACAAAAAAAACTAACATACGAGTTAGGGGCTGGATCAGGCGCCCAGGTTGCCGAGAGGCAGACATGATGACAGACAATACGATGTGATCCGGGGCAAACATAAAAAAGACAAAGATATAGAACCCAATATAGTAAAAAGCAGTACAGAAAATAGGCCAACACAACGAAGGAGAGAATAAGAAGAGAAGTTATGAAACAGGAAATGTGCAGTGTGTTGTGTGTGGTGTTTTGAGTTGGCCATCATGGTCTCGTGAGGTATAACGCTTCCGGGAAGAGATGTGTGGGGGTATTGTCTTCCTACTTCCCATCCACTGAGAATAAGAATAAGAAAATAAAAAAGCAAAAATATTGACCGGAACGCCGCCGCTAGTTTGCCCAGGAGTATACACAGAATGCAAAAAAGACAAGAAGCAAGAAATAAAGAAGAAATAAAGAGGACGAACTATGTGCCATCGAAAGAATATTGAAGCAGTAGACACCGGGCTCTCTGCAAAGAGAATACAGCAACTAGTCCAGCTAATGGCCGTGTTGGAGAGAAAGGATTAAATTTCTTTACTCCATGAGGTAATGGGACATGGCCTCCATTCTCGCGTCTAGCATATCGCTAAGACGCTCAACACGGGCCAGGGCAAGCACGGCGTTGCGCTCTTCCTCGGCAGCATCAATCAGTTCGTAGCGAGCAAGGACCTTCTCAGACTCAACACCACCGAAGATATCAATGTCGCGCTCAGAAGATTCGACAACCTCCTCGGAAGAGTTGAACAGAGAGAAATCGGTGTTGGACTCGAACTCGGCATCAACGGGGGAAGTGGAGACCACGGGGGCCATAGACTTCTCCTGGGGGTGCTCGATGACGGGGAAGTCGACCTTGCAGTCATCAGACTCCTGAGAGCCGACAAAGTTGGAGGTCTTGCCACTAAGAGTCTCGGCCAGGAAAGCGGGAGTCTCTGGCAGCTCAGTCAGGGCAAAAACCTGAGGCTGAACGAAGCTAGAGGCATCAGAGCCCTCATAGGGGACCATGTTGAAATCAACGGTCTGCTCAGGAATCATGGGCATCTGCTGCTGGCTGTGGATAGAGGCAGCGTAGGGGTTGACGTCCTTGGGAGGCTGGCGCTGCTCCTGCTTGATGGGCTGCTGGGCCTGGACATCGGGAACCATGGCGTTGGCGCTCAGGTTTTCTAGGAAGTTGTTGAAAGAGGGAGAAGAGAGAAGCATGCGAGTGAGATCGCTCAGGCGCTTGTTCTCCTCCATCAGAGCACGGTTCTGGGCACGCAGGTCACCGTTCTCAGAAACCTTGCTAGAGATCTCAGCCTCAAGGTGCGAGATGTACTCTATGAACGATGTTAGTATACTGTATGTGTAGATGGTTGTTGTGGCTGTAACTTACCCTTTCTGCGAGAGCGGAAGGCGCGGGCCGAGACCTTGTTGCGCAGTTGGCGGCGCTCCTTGGAGCTCAGCTTCTTACCCTCCTCGGAAGCCAGAAGGCGCTCATCCTCGTCCATGTCCTCATCCTCCTTCTTGGGTCTGGGTAGGTTCATGGCGGGAGACTGGCCGAGGCCGTCAACACCGGCGGGATTAGCGCGCATGGAGTTGAGTAGCTGGGTGATCTTCTGCTCGACGATGGGGTCTGAGGGCTGGTTGCTCTTGGAGGCGGGGGCGAGTGGCAGG